>JAXCGZ010000243.1:0-5000 GCA_037179515.1 Halocaridina rubra
TATATATATATATATATATATATATATATATATATATATATATATATATATATATATATATATATATATATATATATATATATATATATATATATATATATATATATATATATATATATATATATATATTCATATATATATATATATATATATATATATATATATATATATATATATATATAAATATATATATATACATATTATATCATATATACATGTCTTGTTCCCCCTTGTAAGGGGGGTGGCCAAGCCAAGTAATGCACATTCACTATGATCTACACACCTCAACCACTCCTCTCAGCTCCTTGGGGGATAAAGGGTTGCCATTACTCCCCACTTCCACCCTGCTTGGTCACCCACAACGTAGGCATGATAGGATATTCTACAATGAGACCCGACAGCCGCAGCTATTTTACCCCCACCGCTTCATCACATGGCAACTCCCCTCACAACCGTGCACCATTGTTCACTTAGTTAGCAGGTACGAGAAATCCCTTTGGGAAGCGTCATATATGCACAATCTTCCTCCACTCATTCCTATATGTTGCATGCACTCTTCCCTCTTCCCCTGACATTCCATGTGCATTCAGTATTCTTTTCACTATATCCATCCATCCCATTCTGGGTCTCCTTCTTGACCTAACTCCAATCAATTCTGCACTCCACACTTTCTTCACTATTCGTACATCACTCATCCTTTGCATGTGTCCAAACCATCTCAACACACTCTGATCTAACCTATCCGACAGCTTCATTCCTACACCCGTTCTCTTCCACTTTTCTTACCCTATCTATTTTAGATACACCAATCATACCTCTCAAACACCTCATCTCCATTACATTCAACTTCTTCCTTTCATCCTCTCTTGCATTCCAAGTCTCTTCTCCATACAACGCTGTCGGCACAATCACACCTTCATATATCCTTCTCTTTGCATTTATTCCCAAATATCTATTTCTCATTACACTTTTCAACCCACCTAGACATTTCCTTGTTTCCTTCACTCTTTGATTTACCTCTACATCAACTCGTTTACTCCTTGATACATGCGACCCCAGATACTTAAAACTCTCATCTTCAAGCAACTCCTCATTCACTCTTACATTCAGTTTGCCAACATTAACACTCCTAGTGTATCTCATGACTTTACTTTTACCAATATTCACCCGCAACTTCCTTCTTTCACACATACTAATAAACTAAGTCACCAAATTATTTAATTAATTTTCAGTATCAGCCACCACTACAGTATAATCTGCAAATAGCAACTGACTCAACTTCCACAACCTTCCATCCTCTCCCACTAGCTCCATGCCTCTGTCTAATACTCTTTCATATACTGTACTTCCCTTACCACTCCATCTATATACACATTAAACAACCATGACGACATTACACAACCTTAACGTAACCCAACATTCACCTCAAATCATTCACTCATGCCATTCCCAACTCTCACGCATGCTCTACTATTCATGCAAAAACTCTTCACCGCATTCAGCAAACTTCCACTTATTCCATACAGTTACAATATCTTCCACAACCCCTCTGTATCTACCCTGTCATATGCTTTCTCTAAATCCATAAAGGCTCAAAAAGTGTCCCTACCTTTCTCCAAGACTTCTCCCACACCTGTCTTACCACAAACACCTGATCCACACATTCTTCTCTCCACTCTCATTCCTACCAGGCACTCCATACTTCCCAATTACATCATCCACCGGCTCATTCCCTACTCTAACATTCATATCTCCCATCAACACCACATTCACATTCATTCCCAAGTCTTCCACACACTCAGTCAATTTCATCCAAAATTCTTCTCTTTCTTCCTCACTTCTTTCACTTCCAGGGCCATATGCGCTCATAAATACCCAAGCCTCGCTTCCAAGCCTCGTTTTAGTCACTATTATTCGAGAAGATACTTCCTTCCATTCTACCACACACTTATTCATCTCTCTTTATTTTTTTAGGATGGGATGGGATAGGAGGGGAAATAAGGGGAGGGGATTAAGGTTATAAGGGAATTGGAGGGAAAATCAAGAAAGTTAAATAAAGTAAGAGATAAAAAAGAGAGGGGCAGATCCTCGTGCTAAGTTTTGATCTGGAATTCATATTCTGATATATTAATCTCTTCACTTCATAACAGTGCAACTCCCTCTCTTCCTCTCCCCTCTCAACTCCAGACACCCTACCTACCACTCTCCCAAATGTCACCTCACCATTCCCTTTTAACTTAGCTTCGATCAATGCAAGTACATCTATCTTTCTCTCCACAAACATACTCTTTATCACCTCCCTCTTACTTTCATTTACACCACAACCACGCACATTCAGATACCCAATTACTAGGGTTATGGCTGAATCTCTCTTGCCAGAATACCCCCAAATCTCTTGGCCACTAGCACGAAGTGAAATACAGAGGAGGGGATTCCCACTCCATACGCTCCATCCCATTTAGTCGGCTTTTACGACACGCAGGGAAACACATAATATGATGAAAGACTGCTGAAAAAGGTGATGAATGCTAGCTCCTTCGTCATTGCCCATAGAGCAAAGTAATCCCCGTATTGTTTGTTTTTTATATCGGCTACCCCAGAATGGGGGAAACAGCCAAGGTAGATAGAATATATATATATATATATATATATATATATATATATATATATATATATATATATATATATATATATATATATATATATATATATATATATATATGTATGTATGTGTGTGTATGTGTGTATGTATGTATGTATGTATGTATGTATGTATATTTCACTCATTAATCGAGTGAAAAAGTTCGATTTGCTTTTATTTTCTTCAAGGGAAGGAAGGAAGTGAGCCTCCTCTGCCTACCGACATGTATATTCCCTGTCTCTCTTACTCTGTAGAAGAGGTCTGATGTACGGTGAACTTTAATCCTTACTTCTTCTTGGAAAGTGGGAAATACCTCCTTCGTGTTCTCCTGCGCACCCTAGTATTTAATTAAATGGGGAGAATCAAGGAGACTAGAAATCCTTTACCTTCGTGTCTTTCTAGCAGAGATACAAGACATAAGGAGGGGTTCTGGTAGAAGTGCTCCAACCAGAGCCTTTGTAATTGGGTCTCTGGAAGTCTGTGGTTGTGGGACAAGTGAGGGTAGGATTGAGGTGACTGATAATGTGTTCGTGGGGAGAAAGATGGATGTGTTAACATTGAGCGGAACAAAAATGAATGGGTAACACGGCAAGTCCCCACATACAAGGGGATTACGACCCACATATGTTGAGATGGAATAATTTAGAATATGACTATGTTCATAATTTTCTTTTATGTCTTGTTAGAAAGAGATTGTGAGGGACGAATAGACAGACGAATGGATGGATATATAAATTACATATATAGATAATAATATGTCGATAGATAAATAGACAAACAGATATTCAGTGTCAAATAGTTTGATTTATGCATCTAGTCATCCATCCATCCTTCCATCCATCCATCTATGCATGCATACGTACTTCATACATACATACATACATACTACATACATACATACATACATACATACATACATACATACATACATACATACATACATACATACATACATACATACATACATACATACATACATACATACATACATACATACATACGTACGTACGTATGTACGTACGTACCTATAGGCACATTGACATGGAAATGTTCAGATATATCTATGTAACCTATGTGAGGCCAATGCTTGAATATGCAGCCCCCTTTTGGAATCCACACTTGAAAAAGCATATAATTAAGCTGGAAATTTTTCAAAGACATTCCACGAAACTGGTGCCAGAAATATGCAATCTCAGTTATGAGGAGAAGCTAAGGAAATTAGACACACCATCACTCGAAGCTAAAAGAATGAGGGGGAATATGGTGACGGTTTTTTTTTTTTATTCCCTCATGGTTATGACAGAGTGGATAGGGATCGATATTTTGACATGGCTGGCACTAGAACTAGAGATCATAGTTTGAAGTTTCGTTAAATAAAACTTCTTTGCAGGATGTAAGGAAGTACTTTTTCAACGTAAGAGTGGTTGATGATTGGAATTCGCTAAGCGAGGAGGTAGTAAAGGATAACTAAATCCATACCTTATGGACATGTATGATAAGGACCACCAAGTACAAAAATGAAAACGACCAGGAGACGGGGAGCTACATGCTTGTTGGGGCTTTCCCGTAAGCACAATTAGGTAATTACAATTAGATAATTACATACATACACACATACATGCATACAAACATACATACATGCATATATACATACACATGCATATATACATGCATACACACATACATGCATACACACATACATACATACATACATACATACATACATACATACATACATACATACATACATACATACATACATACATACATACATACATACATACATACATACATACATACATACATACATACATACATACATACATACATACATACATACATACACCTTAACAAATATTTGTTTATTCCCACTATATCTGGTATGTACATTTACAATACATTCCTATAATGATAAGAGGCAAGAATAATTGTAAGTATGCATGTGCATACAGGCATTCAAGCGTCTTTTACACGCATATGCGTGTACATCCTATGATTTTGCGCATTCTTTTGAGATTTTGAATAATTTATGCAACTCTTACGTATTTTATGCATCAATACATACGTCGGGGGTTTTGTGTATGTGTCGCTGAGGACATTGATGTATCATTTACATCATTAATTTATCACCAGAGATTCTTAGAATAGGCTTTCAGTGTATGTACTGAAGCATCAGTGTATCACAAACATGCTTCCTTTGGGTTTGCTTTAGATTAGTGAGACTGTTTCTCTGACAAGTGTCACTGAAACATCGATGTATCACAAAAGTACTTTGATTTCTATGTACTGACATTGTTGATAGTTATTGTATGTGTTACTAGATCAGCAATGTATCACAAACAGGATTTTTTTCTATTCT
>JAXCGZ010000243.1:12500-27500 GCA_037179515.1 Halocaridina rubra
CACTGTAGAAATGTGAGATGCTAATGGAACGAGTTACAAATATGTCATCTCTTTGAAAATACTTATTTAATCTATCGATCATGGAGATCGGAATGTGATACACTAATGGAGTGAGCTATAAACACTTTGCCATCTTAATACAAAACTAGAAGGGCCCTTGTCTAACTTACCCACACAGTACACCACATGGTTGGCCTCTAATATTACGTCACTCCCTTCCGCCAACTTCTGAAATGCCCCATTTCAGGTGAAGCATTACATATTTTAAAGATTGCTCTCATCTGTTAATTATAATTATTTTAGACATAAACAGGCCATAATTTTCTAATTAGATGACTTCTCTATATGACCTAAAGTTTCACATAATTATCTAAATAGATTACTTCTCTGTATTACATATCAAAGTTTCACATAATTATATAAATAGATTATTTCTTTGTATTACATAGCAAAGTTTCATATAATTATCTAAATAGATTACTTCTCTGTATTACATATCAAAGTTTCACGCAACTATCTAAATAGATTAATTCTCTGTATTACATATCAAAGTTTCACATAATTATCTAAATAGATTACTTCTTTGTATTACATATCAAAGTTTCACATAATTATCTAAATAGATTACTTCTCTGTATTACATATCAAAGTTTCACATAATTATCTATATGGATTATTTCCCTGTATTACATATAAGAACATAAGAAAGAACATAAGAATAGAGGACACTGCAACATGCCTACTGGCACACACGAGGCAGCTCCATTTTTGAATGGTATTTTCAGCATGTCTAACCTATTCTATTCTACTCTACTTATTTATTCTATTTTTCTTTTTATGATTTTTCGAATAAGCACTAACCTATTCATACCCACCCTACCTCTGTCATATGTCTATCTAATCTACATTTGAAGGTGTCTAAGGTATTGGCATTTACTATCCTACCAGGAAGCTTGTTCCATGCATCAGCTACTCTATTACCAAACCAATTTTTACCAATTTCCCTTTTGAACCTAAATTTATCAAGCTTAAATCCATTATTACGAGTTCTGGTTTGATCATGAATTTTTAAAACTTTATTAATATATCCCTTGTTAATCCCTTTAAACCATTTATACACTTCAATCATATCCCCCCTAACTCTTCGCCTCTCTAGAGAATGTAGATTAAGTTTTTTTAATCTGTCCTCATATGGTAGATTTCTGATATTATGTATCATCTTGGTCATTCTTCGCTGCACTCTCTCCAAGGATTCAATTTCCATCCTATAATAGGGTGACCAGAATTGCACAGCATAATCTAAATGGGGCCTAACTAATGCAATATAGAGCTGCAAAATAACTTTTTCCGTCCTATTGCTAACACTTCTTGAGATAAATCCTAAAATTCTGTTTGCTTTATTTCTGACTGCTGTGCATTGCAACTCTTGGCATAAGATTACTACTCACAAAAACTCCCAAATCCCTTTCGCACTGAGAACTCACGATTTCATGGTTATTTAGCTTATGACTAGTATTGTCTTTTATTGTACCCATTTTAACTACTTTACATTTTTCAACATTAAATTCCATTTGCCATTTGTCCGACCATTCAGATAATCTATTTAGATCTTCCTGTAAAGCATGAATGTCTTCTTTTCCATTTATAATTCTACCTATTTTAGTGTCGTCTGCGAATTTACTTAGGTTACTACTGATATCCGAATCCAGATCATTTAGATATACGATGAATAATAGGGGACCCAGTACCGAGCCTTGTGGTACCCCGCTAGTAACTGAGCCCCACTCCGATTTCTCTCCATTTATGCAAACCCTCTGTTTTCTGTCTTTTAACCATTGTTTGATCCATCTGAGAACAGCTCCTCCTATACCATGAGCTTCCAGCTTTTTAACTAATCTTTTGTGAGGAACTCTATCAAAAGCTTTGCTAAAATCTAGATATATTGTATCATATTCTTTTCCACAATCTACTGCCTCGTAAACTTCTGAATAAAAAGACAGTAAGTTTGTAAGGCACGAAAAACCCTTAAGAAACCCGTGTTGTGAAAGTTTTATCAGTCTGTGTAATTCTAGATGTGCCCTTATTTTATTTGCAATTATGGATTCTAGAATCTTACCCACTGTTGACGTTAAACTTACCGGCCTATGATTATTCTTTTTAACTCGTTCTCCTTTTTTAAATATTGGTACAACATCTGCCAATTTCCACTCCATGGGTACCGATCCTAATTTTATTGAATTATTAAATAATGCAGTTAGTGGACAACTAAGCTCTTCCTTGCATTCCTTTAATATTCTAGCATATATTCCATCAGGTCCCGGAGATTTATGAGCCTTTACTTTATCTATTTCTTTTATTACCTCCTCTCTCGTAATATTTATTGAACTAAGTATATTATCGGGACTGTCTCTGTAAATGGATTCTACTTCCGGAATATTTTCCAAGTTTTCATTAGTAAATACAGATAAGAAATAATCATTTAAACATGTACACATCACTTTATCGTCATCTGTGATATGGCCATTGGCTACTTCAATTGGTCCGACTTTTTCCTTAAATTTTGTTTGATAATGTTGATTAAACCCTTTAGGATTTTCTTTAGCTTCTCCTGCTATTCTAACTTCGTATTTTCTTTTCGACTCTCTAACTATCTTTTTAACTTCCCTGTTTAACTGTATATATTGCTGCCTCAACTGCTCTTCACCTCTTTTCAGTTTCCTGTATATTCCTCTTTTAATACCTATAAGATTCTTTATTCTATTGTTCATCCATTTAGGGTCATTTTTTCTTGATCTGCAATGTTTCAGGGGAATATAGTCTCTCTGACTATTCTTAAGAGTCATGACAAAATTGCTATATTCCTCATCCCTTCCTGTTAACCAGCAAGGGACAATTGAATAGTGAAGACGACTGGAAAGTTGTGAATAAGGGTTCAACGAAGATGGTTCTTAAGAAAAATGATACTTTTCGACTACAAGTTGCTAATTCATTTAGTTCACTTAGAGATGAATGTGACAGTGGCGGCAGTAATTCTTCAGGACCCATAGAGTCAGATAGGTGTACTAGCGATCATAGAAATGGAAGTGGTAAAAGCTCTCAGGTCAAGAGCCTAGGTAAGTCTCCCAAGGTCGGAGTAACACATCCTCCGGATAAGTCTCGTCCTCTGGTAATTGTAGGGGATTCACTATGCAGATATGTAGACAGGAAACTCAGGCATAGAGTTAGAGGAAAATATTTTTTCCCTGGAGCAGGTATGAAGAAGGTGGGTGAGTCAATAAATAGCTGGATTGAGAAAAAAGATGTTGTTTGTTTGATAGCTGGTGGAAATGATGTGCAGGATGGTAGAAGTGAAGAGCTGATTAGGTTGTATAGACAAGCCCTGGATAAGATCAGGAAAAGGGGTGCAGTTCCTGTGATGTGTGGTATTCTCCCTAGGCTTAGCCAAAGTTCAGAGTGGTGGTCTCGAGCTATAGGAGTAAATGCTAGGATGGAAGTCTTCTGTCGGGAGAATAATATAGGTTTTATAGACGGGTGGGATCACTTCACTAGTCGTAAGCATATGTATGCTAGGGATGGAGTGCATCTTTCTAATTCAGGTGTCTCGGTATTGGCTGGTATGATAGACAGAGAGGTAGGGGGGTTTTGTTAGATACAAATAATGAAATGAATAATACTTGTGCAGAGAAATTAGTCAGTAAGGGTTCAGTAAATAGTGGGTCAAATAACTGGGAGTCTAAGGATAATAACCATTTGTTACATAGAACAAATATTAACAAAAAGAATAGCCACAAGAAGGGTAAACCTAGAGAAAGTTTAAAAGTATATTATACAAATAGCCATAGTTTAGGTAACAAGATAGAAGAACTGAGAGCCATAGTATGTAGTGAGAGACCTGATATAATATGCATTAGTGAAAGTTGGATTAATTTAGAAAGCAAACACCTTAAAGCTGAGTACATAATTACAGGATATAAACTTTATAATGCTGATCGCAGTGCAGATAGAAGAGGGGGAGGGGTAATTATGTATATTAAAGATAGCCTCAGAAGCTGCATTAAGTCTGGAATTAAGACAAATCTAAATTCAGAAACCTTATGGGTTGAAATTAAAAATAATATAGAAAGTCTAGTTGTAGGAGTAGTCTACAGACCACCTGATCTAGATAATATAAAGTCGCAAGTTATATAAGATGAAATTTCTAAAGTGACCAGGTCAAATAGAGTTTGCATTGTAGGCAATTTTAATTTTAGAAATATTAACTGGGAAACCATAACAGGTGATAGTAGCTCTAAGGAGTTTTTGGAAGTAGTAGAAGACAATTTCCTTTCTCAGCATGTACTTGAAGCAACACGGGGGGTGAATATACTAGTTTAGTTCTTAGTAATAGAGAGAATATGGTTACAAATTTAGAAGTTGGTGAACCATTGGCAACAGTGACCATGATTCCATTAGATTTAACATAATTTTCAAGGAAACTATAAAGGAAAATGAGAATATTGTTCCAAACTTTAGAGCAGGAGATTTTGAGGGCTTAAAAACTAAATTATCTAATGAGGTATGGGAAGGGATTTCTGGGGTACAGATGTGGGTAGTTAATCCAGCAGGTCAGGTCGCAGGTAGCAGATTACCCCGAGATTTGGCTACCACATGCAAAGGATTATCACAAGATAAAATCAATACATTAAATTCTCTCACAGGAAAGAACAGCAGTTCGTCAGTTAATATAAATTTGGATGAGGAATATAACAATTTTGTCATGACTCTGAAGAATAGTCAGAGAGACTATATTCCCATGAAACATTGCAGATCAAGAAAAAATGACCCTAAATGGATGAACAATAGAATAAAGAATCTTATAGGTATTAAAAGAGGAATATACAGGAAACTAAAAAGAGGTGAAGAGCAGTTGAGGCAGCAATATATACAGTTAAACAGGGAAGTTAAAAAGATAGTTAGAGAGTCGAAAAGAAAATACGAAGTTAGAATAGCAGGAGAAGCTAAAGAAAATCCTAAAGGGTTTTATCAACATTATCAAACAAAATTTAAGGAAAAAGTCGGACCAATTGAAGTAGCCAATGGCCATATCACAGATGACGATAAAGTGATGTGTACATGTTTAAATGATTATTTCTTATCTGTATTTACCAATGAAAACTTGGAAAATATTCCGGAAGTAGAATCCATTTACAGAGACAGTCCCGATAATATACTTAGTTCAATAAATATTACGAGAGAGGAGGTAATAAAAGAAATAGATAAAGTAAAGGCTCATAAATCTCCGGGACCTGATGGAATATATGCTAGAATATTAAAGGAATGCAAGGAAGAGCTTAGTTGTCCACTAACTGCATTATTTAATAATTCAATAAAATTAAGATCGGTACCCATGGAGTGGAAATTGGCAGATGTGGTACCAATATTTAAAAAAGGAGAACGAGTTAAAAAGAATAATTATAGGCCGGTAAGTTTAACGTCAACAGTGGGTAAGATTCTAGAATCCATAATTGCAAATAAAATAAGGGCACATCTAGAATTACACAGACTGATAAAACTTTCACAACACGGGTTTCTTAAGGGTTTTTCGTGCCTTACAAACTTACTGTCTTTTTATTCAGAAGTTTACGAGGCAGTAGATTGTGGCAAAGAATATGATACAATATATCTAGATTTTAGCGAAGCTTTTGATAGAGTTCCTCACAAAAGATTAGTTAAAAAGCTGGATGCTCATGGTATAGGAGGAGCTGTTCTCAGATGGATCAAACAATGGTTAAAAGACAGAAAACAGAGGGTTTGCATAAATGGAGAGAAATCGGAGTGGGGCTCGGTTACTAGCGGGGTACCACAAGGCTCGGTACTGGGTCCCCTATTATTCATCGTATATCTAAATGATCTGGATTCGGATATCAGTAGTAACCTAAGTAAATTCGCAGACGACACTAAAATAGATAGAATTATAAATGGAAAAGAAGACATTCATGCTTTACAGGAAGATCTAAATAGATTATCTGAATGGTCGGACAAATGGCAAATGGAATTTAATGTTGAAAAATGTACAGTAGTTAAAATGGGTACTATAAAAGACAATACTAGTTATAAGCTAAATAACCATGAAATCACGAGTTCTCAGTGTGAAAGGGATTTGGGAGTTCTTGTGAGTAGTAGTCTTAAGCCAAGAGAGCAATGCACAGCAGTCAGAAATATAGCAAACAGAATTTTAGGATTTATCTCAAGAAGTGTTATATGGATTTAAGCTTGATAAATTTAGGTTCAGAAGGGAAATTGGTAAAAATTGGTTTGGTAATAGAGTAGCTGATGCATGGAACAGGCTTCCTAGTAGGATAGTAAATGCCAATACCTTAGACTCCTTCAAATGTAGATTAGACAGACATATGAAAGAGGTAGGGTAGGTATGAATAGGTTAGTGCTTATTAGAAAAATCATAAAAAGAAAAATAGAATAAATAAGTACAGTAGAACAGAATAGGTTAGACATGCTGAAAATACCATTCAAAAATGGAGCTGCCTCGTGTGTGCCAGTAGGCATGTTGCAGTATGTTCTTATGTTCTTAAAAAGTTATTTTGCAGCTCTATCTTGCATTAGTTAGGCCCCATTTAGATTATGCTGTGCAATTCTGGTCACTCTATTATAGGATGGAAATTGAATCCTTGGAGAGAGTGCAGCGAAGAATGACCAAGATGATACACAATATCAGAAATCTACCATATGAGGACAGATTAAAAAAACTTAATCTACATTCTCTAGAGAGGCGAAGAGTTAGGGGGGATATGATTGAAGTGTATAAATGGTTTAAAGGGATTAACAAGGGAGATATTAATAAAGTTTTAAAAATTCATGATCAAACCAGAACTCGTAATAATGGATTTAAGCTTGATAAATTTAGGTTCAGAAGGGAAATTGGTAAAAATTGGTTTGGTAATAGAGTAGCTGATGCATGGAACA
Organism: Halocaridina rubra; assembly: GCA_037179515.1. Taxonomy (NCBI): domain Eukaryota; kingdom Metazoa; phylum Arthropoda; class Malacostraca; order Decapoda; family Atyidae; genus Halocaridina; species Halocaridina rubra. The sequence goes on from JAXCGZ010000243.1 coordinate 19,461, forward strand.
AGCTTCCTAGTAGGATAGTAAATGCCAATACCTTAGACACCTTCAAATGTAGATTAGATAGACATATGACAGAGGTAGGGTGGGTATGAATAGGTTAGTGCTTATTAGAAAAATCATAAACAGAAAAATAGAATAGAATAAATAAGTAGAGTAGAATAGAATAGGTTAGACATGCTGAAAATACAATTCAAAAATGGAGCTGCCTCGTGTGTGCCCGTAGGCATGTTGCAGTGTCCTCTATTCTTATGTTCTTATGTTCTTATATTGCATTTTTTTAAGCATGAGATTTACTGATATATAACTTCTTGTCTCTTCACAGTGATTTAGGCGTGGTACCGTACTAGGCTGCCACCAATGTCATATAGATGAATTTCCCAACAGAAGTCGTAATGCTATGTTTCATCAGTATCGTATAGATATTCTCTACAGCCAGAGCTACAGTGTGCGAGGTGATAATACATATGCGAAGATACTTAACACTTAGCTTATTTAGAAGCTACACCCCTGTCCCCTTAATGTAAAATGTTAACTATAAACGCCCACAAGACTCTGACTCTCTCTGACTGCTCGACTGCTTCTCTCTTACTCGGTTGTTGTTGTTGTTTGAAATTAAAGCCAACCTTGTGTTGGCACGGGCCCTTGTCCAAAGGACGGCCCGTAGGTTAGAGGTTACAACTCTTGGGTTATTTTATCACCTTGGTGGTTCGAAAGTTTTCAAGGTGGTGAGATGGGTGTACAGGTTGTCAAAGAGTTTCTTTACTATTTTGGCTGCATGATCTGTTGCATTAGGGTGTTGTGGATCCATGTTTAATCCGTTCCTTCCTTAAGTTGTTTGTCTTTGGACATTCTAATAGATAATGCAGCAGGGCCATATCCGTTGCCTTGCCACAGTGTGTGCACTCTTTTCTGGGGTTCTCAATAATTTCCCAGCAGCATTTGTAGCCTAGCTTGAGATAGCTATTGTGAAAGCCAGACTCCTTGGAGTGTACTTGGGTATGGGTGATTGCTCAAGTTTTGTTGCTTCCTTGTACCATGTGGCAGAGTAGGAGCTTTTGTTAACCCAGTAGTTGTGTTTTCCTGATTTGTTTTCTGTAGTGCCTGCTTGGTTTTTTATTTGTATTGCTGTAGGCTGGGCTGTATAGAGTGCTGTATGCTGTGGCATGAGACAGCATCCTTTGTAAGTTGATCTGCCTTGTCGTTTCCAGGGATGTTGATGCGACTGGGTATCCAGTTGATTGTTACCGGTCTTCCTTGTTCTTGATGTTGCACTAGCAGTGTTTGGACCAAGCTGATTAAGTTGATGTTTTATTTGAACTTTTCCTGTTGTAGTGCTTGGACAGAGGAGAGTGAGTCGGTGTGTATGGCTACAGGTCCTTGTCCTTTTTCCATAGAGTTTTACAGAGCCATTTTGATGGCAAGTAGCTCGGTTTGCAGAGTGGAGCAGGAGTCTGAAAGTCTCCAGGAAGCTGTAAAATGTTCCGAGTAGACTGCTGCTCCAGTTGCAGGGATACTTGCTTTGACAGTTCCATCTGTGTAGTAGGAGATGCCTTCTGCTTGGTTAGTTTTTGTAATTGCAGCTAGAGCTGCTTCGTGCAGTTGTATCTTCGTACAGGCTTTCTTACTGTCTGGAAGACTAGCGGTGTTGAATTTTGCTGGGTGTGCTCTCCATGGGACGAGCGGTTTGTAGTGAGTGCAGGGCTTGTCTAAGTTGATTTTTGCCAATTCAGAAGCCATGTTGCATTTATGTATATTTTTCAGAAGCTGGCCGGCATAGTTGTTTGGGATGGGGAGGTCTGGATGTTTGTTGAGGGCCTCTTTCAATCTTTTCTGTGTGTGGGATCTCCTTTCAGATTGCAGAGCCTTTGTTATGGAGTTGGTGTTGGAGACGTTTATCCAGCTATATAGAGGAGGTAGATTTGTTTCCATTTATAGGTTGCATATCTTGGTCCACATAGGTGCCCCCAGCAGGTAACGCATGACGTTGTTCTGGATTACTTCTATAGTGGAGATTTGTTGTGCACTGAGGTTGGCTAGGGTGGGGGCGCTGTAGATAATCAGGGATCTTATAGTGGCTATGTAATATTTCTTCATGACCTGAAGACCTGCTCCTTCTTGGAGAGATGTCATATATCTCATAGGAGTTAGTCTGCAGTGTGCTCTTTTTCTGTGAGATATGTGATTTGAGGTTTGAAGGTGAGTTGCCTGTCTATGTAAACTCCTAGATACATGAATGCATCCACTCACTCTATGTTTTCATTGGCTAGGGTGAGTGAGGCTAGTGGCACTGGAGTTTTTACGGCCATAGCTTTTGTTTTATTACAGTTAATTTTGAGTCCCAGCTCCTTTTCAGATGGAACAGGTCTACTGCTTTTAGAGAACTGGCTAGTCTATTGCCTCCTTTGCTGATGAAGACTACATCGTTGGCATAGATGAAGATGTCTACTCCTTGGGGTAGTTGTAGTTGAAAGAAGTTCTTCATCAGCACATTGCAAAGCAGTGGACTGAGGATGCCTCCTTGTGGGGTACCATTTCTAATATCTTATATGTTGATAGTTGTCTTTGGAATTTTACTCTAGCCTCTCTATTTCTGACATGGTTTGAGATCCAACTGAGTAGATGTTCCTTAACTCCCTTTTTTGCTAGGGAGCTCAGGATGGCTGCTGGGTTAGCCAGTTTGAAAGCCTTCTCTAAGTCTAAGAAGACTACGACAGTAGCCTTGTTGTTTATGCAGCTGAGGACATCCATAATGCACTGTGTGGTGCCTACATTATCTCTGTAGGCATACAAACGAGGGTGTAAGGGGCCTATTTTGAACTGTAATCTCTTGAGCACCATTTTTTCAGCTGATTTTTCTAAACAGCTTAGTAGTGATATGGGTCATGGATTCGCTGGGTCTTTGGGTTTCGGGATAGGCTGAATATTCTGTTGACTCAAGATCTTCGGCCAAACTCTTAATGTGTAAGTGATGTTTGTCAGATGGAGGTAGGCGGCTTCACCTGAAGTGCCCATGTTGTTGATCATTGTGTAGGTGATGCCATCTGCACCAGGGGCTGTGTCTTTCCCTTTATGTTTGGTGTTTCTGAGTTCGTGAGTAGTGAATGGTGTGTCTGCATCATCTTTTTGATTGCAGGCATGATTTATGGTGTCCCATCTTTGTTGCCTTAGGTCATTTTGGATCCTTATTGTGCTTGGTGAAAGTTGTTGGGTTGCTGAACGGTTGGAAAAGGTGTCTGCAAGTCTTTCAGCTTCCTCAATAGGTTTTGAATGCGTGGGTACTTTGGTTGATTTATTCTGGACACCCTCCTGAGCATTTGCCATAGCTCGGTGAGGTTGGTGTGCTGGTTTAGCATGGCACACCATTCAAGCCATTTGTCAGTTCTGGTTTTTGAGATAGTCTTGTGGGTGTCTGTGATCACCTCCTGAAGCACTGCTCTATTGGCATCTGTGGGTCTTTTCCTATATAACTTCCTGACCCTATTTAATCTTTGCTTGGCCTCTTTCACTTCTTGGCAGTAGTATCATGAATCTTGATATTCCCTTTTTGGTAGTTTGTGTTTAGGTATGGAATCGTCGGTTGCTTAGTGGAAGTCGGAGATGAGATCTTGTGCTAAAATGTTGACGTCTTTATGTGCAGTGTAGTTTGAATTCCACTATGTTAAGGATTGCTGATTTTTTTTCCAAGTTGCCAAGTTTTGATTCCATTTGGGAGGAGGAGGTGGAATTGGTGGAAGTTTTGGCAATTGGATGCTTATCTGAGTGGCATAATGATCACTCATGAGGTAAGGATGCATGCCCCAGTCGGTGTGGGGAGTGAGGGAGGAGGTTATGAAAGACAGGTCTAGTCTTCCTCCTCTTACATGTGTTGGAACCCCAGTGTTTATATGATGAATATTGGGGAATTCATCCGGAAGATAAGCAACATGTTCGCCGTCATCATTGTTTGGCCTTGTTGAGTTTAGAATTCTATGATGGGCATTGAAATCGCCACCTATGAAGGATGGCTCTTCAGCAGCGGTTGCAGAGAGCTCTCCACCCTTTCAGAGGCCGTTTATATACTTGTAGGTGTTATATATCATTAAGTTTTTATTTATAAGTTGTATTTTAACAGCCTGGATCTCCACGTTGTCCCTGCAGCCTGGAGGGTTGATGTTGGTGGCTGGGATGCAATTTTTAACTAGAGTTATTAGTCCTCTATTAGTATGGTTGTCTGCTGGTATTGTGAAGGCTTTGTATCCTGAGAAGTTGAATCCTTTTTGTTCTTTGAACAGTGTTTCTTGTAGGAGGATGACGTCAAAGTCACCTTCCTTGGCTGCTGATTGCAGAGAGGCATACTTGGGTCTAATCCCACAAACATTCCATTTCAGAATTCCTTATGGAGTCAAAACTTTGCTGTAGAGCTCCGAGGTGGTCTGTTCCCGTTCCTGCTCCCTCTTTGCGAGGCGGGGATCTTGGGACGGAAGGACTGGGAACTGGGAGATGCTATACATCAGGGGGGGTTGACTGGTGGCCACATGACCCTAGGGTAGGTTTTCGTTGGTTGTTCTTCGTGGTGCTGGACAGGCCTGAACAGGATAAACTGAGGACCTGGCTACTGGTTTGGGGGTGTGGGTTCTTGCACTGTACATAAGTTTGTCCAGTGCTTGGCTCATAGAGCTTTGTTCCAGCTGACCATTTAAAATTTCTGCTAGCTGGTTGACGAATCCTTGAAGCAGTCCTCCTTTATTGTGATGGTGTTTGACTCCACTGACGGTGTTGTCTGAGAAACTTGGTGCGAAGGTTTGGGGGTTTGTGGAGCCTTTGAAATTTCCTGGGTAAGTTGTTTTGTCAATGGTTTGTCCAGATTCAGTCTTCTCCTTGGAGGACGAGGGATTCTCTGAGGCTTGGGCCTGTTTTCCACCACAGTTGCTACGACTTGCTTGGGAACTAGTTTGTTGTAGTGGTTCTGGGTGGTTGAGGATTCCTGGAAGGTTGAGAGATTGTTTTGGGCTGAGTTGTAGTTGGTATGCAGTTTAGTCTCATTGGGCATTTGGGGTTCCATGCATGATGGTTCCCCTTGCAGTTTGGGCATCTTGCTGTGGTTGTTTTGCCCTCCTTGTGGGCTTGGACACACTTCTCCGTGCTGTGTCTTCCACTGCAAACAGCACAGACTTCTGGAAGGGTGCATTGGGCTTTGTGATGTCCGAATCTCTTGCAGCTGAAGCATCTCAGTGGTTCCTTGATGAAGGGTTTGGTGTGGAAGGATCCCCAGATACCTAGATTTACTTTGTTGGGAACACGGCCCTTGAAAGTAACTACTATTGTAGGAGTTGGTTGTTCAGTCTTTCTGGTCTGACGTGTTGCTTCCGTGATGTATGGAAGAGCTAGAAGTGGTGCCATCGCCATTTCCACGGGCTAGTTGCATACTACTCCCAAGCAGGTCTTGTCTCCAGGAATTAGTTCCTGCATTAAGAAGTGGCGAGATGTTTGCAGGTATTTTTAGGCTTCTTCATCCCTTGGTGTGAGGATCCATTGTCCTTGCAGGTTGGGTCGTGCAGCAAAGTTGATGCTCGGCTTCATTTTTTCGAGTAGTTTCACAACCTGATAATTTGCTGTTGGGTCCTCTCTCAAGATCTTGAATTTGGTTAAGCTCTTTGGAACGTTCTCGTGATTGGAATTTGTGGAGTGTGTTTGTCCTCTTGGTGATCGTCGAATGTTCCCGTGATTTTGGCTTGAGGCTTGAGTTTGAGTCTTTGGCGAGTTTTGGTCGTTCTTCTTTTTTCTTTGTATGGTGGTCCATCCCTCGCTGGGGTCCTCTTCCTCGCCAACTGGAGGGCTTAGTTGCCTTTTGCGATCCATTGTGCATGCAGTTTTCTCCACCTGAGAACCTTCAGCAGCAGACTTAGATCAGTTAGTGGTTGTAGGCAAATATTTTTAGAAAAATATATTTTTCGCAGAGGAGATTTCAATGCAACAACCGAAGTAGAGAGTGATCTGAAAAATTCGTCAAGTTGAATGGTTTTATTAGTTGATAGTTTGGTAAAGTTTGATAAAGTTATATGGTTTTATAATTTAAAATTTAAAATTTAATGGTTTGGGAGAGCAAATTGAAACTTACCTTCTATTTTTGGTGAAGTTAAGTGGTTTTATTAGTTGATAGCTTGGTAAAGTTAAATGGTTAAAGTTAAATGTTTTTTTATGTCAAAGTTAAATGGTTTTGTAATTTAGTGGTTTGGGAGAACAAAGGGGGAGGAGAAGGCCCTAACTATCCTATTTGTAACTAGTCCACTCCTAGAGCAGACGTTTAACCAGCAGAAGGAAGTGCCCTAGAGAATTGAAAGGTGGATTCCACCTTTCACTTTAGTAGTCACAAAACCTTCTACTGGGGATGGGAGGGAATATAGAGGGGGTTGGGCCTAAGGGAACTGAAGGTTCCCTCCTATCAAAAAGTGGGCTTATGGGAGGCCCCCTTGCTAAGCTAGTTTTCCCTAACAGTTCTTACTCCACCTTGCAATAGACTGTGATAGGTGGGGCGGTGAACCTGTCTGATTCAGTCGGAGTTTTAAGACCACGGGGGCTACTGCATATCCACAGACATGCCGGGGTTAGTAGGTGAAGGGGTTAGTCTCCTGATAGATAGGATCTATCAGAAGGTTGTTGTTGTTGTTGTTGTTTGAGGTTAAAGCCAACCTTGTGTTGGCACGGGCCCTTGTTCAAAGAACGGCCCGTAGGTTAGAGGTTATACCTCTTGGTTTGTTTTATCACCTTGGTGGTTCGAAAGTTTCCAAGGTGGTGAGATGTGTTTCTATGTTGTCAAGTATTTCCTTAACAATTTTCGCTGCATGAACTGTCGCATTGGTGTGTTGTGGTTCCATGTTTAATCCGTTCCTTAAGCTGTTTGTCTTTGGACACTCTAAAAGATAATGCAGCAGGGCCTTATCAGTTATCATTTGACAGTGTGCACACTCTTTTCTGGGGTTCTCAATGATTTCCCAGCAGCATTTGTAGCCTAGCCTGAGTCTAGCTATCATGACAGCCAGACTCCTTGGGGTGTATTTATCAGAAGGGGTGGCGTCTTCCGATAGATAGGGTCTATCAGAAGGGGTGGTATCTCCCGATAGACAGGGTCTATCAGAAGGGGTGGTGTCTCTCGATAGACAGGGTCTATCAGCAGAGGTAGAGATGTCTTCATCGGATTTTCAGTTGAACTCTGGCGACGCTGGCCTAGGTTTATTTATTCAAACACTGTGGGATGAATAAAAAATCAACCCTTCTTTGCAGTAGGCAGTGATATCGTTGATCCCTGGTGGTTCTCGAAGGTCTAGAAGGTCTAGGAGACCATGCAGAGCACGTGTTGTCGCTATCAAGGCTGGGAGAGAAGTGCTTACTTTTTTTCTTTTTTTTTAGGATGGGATAGGATAGGAGGGGAAAAAAGGGGAGGGGATTAAGGCTATAAAGGAATTGGAGGGAAAAGCACGAAAATTAAATAGAGTAAGAGATAAAAAAAAAGAGAGGGGCAGACCCTCGTGCTAAGTTTTGACCTGGAATTCAGATACTTTACTCCTTAACGGAAATCTTTAGTAAAAGGCGAAAGATTTATGCGTTTTGAAGGGAAGCCAGAGCTAGTGCTTACTCGGTCGCGGGTTGACTCTTTTGTATCGCCAAGATGGCAGGGCGTGGTATCCTTGGGCACACCTCCACCAATAGGCTTCCAGAGAATGGGGTACAACCAATCACTTATAGTGTGAGGGGCGTTCCTAAAGGAACCCAGTTTGATACAAAGAACACTGTAGAAATGTGAGATGCTAATGGAACGAGTTACAAACATGTCATCTCTTTGAAAACACTTATTACGTTTATCGATCATGGAGATCAGAATGTGATACGCTAATGGAGTGAGCTATAAACACTTTGCCATCTTAATACAAAGATGAAAGGGCCCTTGTCTAACTTACCCACACAGTACACTGCATGTGTGGCCGCTAATATTACGTCACTTATTATTATTATTATTATTATTATTATTATTATTATTATTATTATTAGTAGTAGTAGTAGTAGTAG
>JAXCGZ010000243.1:32500-99688 GCA_037179515.1 Halocaridina rubra
ATATATATATATATATATATATATATATATATATATATATATATATATATATATATATATCTTTTCTCTTCCCTTAGCAGAGCAGCCCCAATGCCAGAGAATATCAGAGTAGCTACCCAAAGGACGACAGATCTGGACACTTTCGAGGATTACCCTACAAAGTCACATTCTAGGCTTCCTAGTGTGTCTGCTTACTTCAGATATTTGCAGACTCCTCAAGCAATCTGCCATAAGTTGATTATGATGGGTGGATCCCCAACTTGTAACCGAAATATGAACTTTATGGATGGGGGCAAGGTGAGATATTTTAATGCCTCTTATTGCTGTTTTCATTCTTCCCACTCCCTGTATGTATTTATCGAATTGTATTTATCTATTTGTTCTCACTTGAAAGAGCCCTATATATCCTGGTCGATATAATATCAGCTCATTACACTTACCATACCTCATTTAAACTATGAATGTATATTGCATTTACTGTTTCCTTACTTAGAGAATTCCAATTATCACCTATTCTAACAATAAAAAGTACTACCAGACATCGTGCAATGGTTATTTTGCGAAGCTTCAAACTATGTCCTGTAGTTCCATAGCCATCCATATCAAAATAATTCTCCCTATCCACTTTATCAAAACCTTGAATTAATTAAAAAAAAAAAACAGTTACCATCTTCTTCCTTTCTTTACCAACTTCGAGTGATAGTAAGTCTAATACCTTCAGCATTTCCTCATAACTGAATGTATGTATCTCTTTTACCAACTTTGTAGCATGTCTTTGAAAGTTCTCCAGTTTTGCATTTGCTTTTCAAAAGTGGATTCCAGAAGGGTGCTGCATATTTATTCTTTGGCCTCATATAAGTCACGAAGTTATTGCTGAACATTTATTTGTTCATATCCCTGAAAGCCATCCTTTTGTTTACTAAGAGAGCATATTTTGCCTTTACCTGCTCATTTATATATTTTTCCAGAGACAAATCTACCGATACATTTACCTCTAGATCTCTTTTGTTCTCACATTCTTGAAGCTCCTCTCGTGACGTTGAGTACCAGTACTTGGACCTTCTTGCACCCACGCCTATTCTCATTAGTTTGTATTTAGAAGTATTGAATCACATTAGCTACTTGTTTATCCACTCATAAGGGCTATTTACGATTTCCTGAATTTTCCTTCCCCTATTTTTCGTCATTATTCTTTTCACAATCTTTGTATCATCAGCAGACATTCTCAGAATTCATTTACAGACTCCGGTAGATAATCTGCATATATACGAAACAGAAGTGATCCTAAACTAATTCCAGTGGAATCACACTTTTAACCTTCCTTCAGTCACACACTGCAAGGCTTACTCTGACCCTATGTTCCCTTCCTTCTAATTAAGTTTTTTTTTCTTTTATCCATTCCCGGACATTTTCACCCATTACCGCCATTACATGTAACTTCATAATGAGTCTCTCATATGGGACTGTATCATAAGCCTTCTGAAAATATAATAATATACAATCTGCCAAGGCCTCTCGTTTTTATAAGGTTTAGCTTACCTCATCACGATATTCTAGTAATTTTACTAGCGTAGGCTTGTTTTCTCTGAGCCCATATTGCCTTACCAACAAAATGTTGAGGGACACCAAGTGAAGAGAAAGAGATGAGGGAACATGGGCCAGTATTAGAGAACATCGTCTTTCCAACTGCAGAAGTAACCAAAGCTTTGATGGAATGAGAGGCTCAAACTATGAGGCCTGACGATATATCCTCTTATGTACTTACAAATGTGCTGCTCTGCTATCTGTAGTACTATGCATCATATCTGAGAGACTATTTTGTATCACTATTAGTCCCCATTGTGGGGCTGGATATAGACAGACTGGATGCCCTTCCTAAACTTCAACGTGGTTCATGGAATTCCCTAGTCAAGTATTTCAATCATTCTCTTACCATAGTCCCCACTGAAATCTTAGGAAATTCCAAATGATGAAAACAAGAGAATATCGTACCTATTTTCAAAAAGGGAATGAGAGATGCAGCTATAAAGCATAGGCCTATTTCATTGACTAGCATAATTTGCAATGTTATGGAGAAACTACTAAAATAAATACACTTTTTCTCACTTGGAGTCCTTCATCTTTTTGTTAGTGAGACGACATAGCTGAAGAAAAGGCAGATCTACGCTAATACACTTACTAGAATTTCATGATAAGTAAGCCTAATTTTACAAGAAAGAACAGGCTGGCCAAACTGAGCATTATAGATTTTCGGAAGCCAGTTGATAGATCACTTATGAGAGGCTTATTATGAAGCTGCAAGTAATGGAACAAATAGGTCGAAATAGCTTGGAGTTCATAGACACTTATTTAGAATGAAGGGAACTGAGGTTCAGAGTAATACATGCAGTGTATGAATGGTGGAAGGTTAGCAGTGGGGTTCCAAAGAGATCAGTTTTAGAATCAATTCTGTTCGCTGTATATGCAAATGACCTGCCGCAGTCTGTAATTGTAGTTTTAAATATATTTGCAAATGACGAAATGATTGTAAAGAGAGTAAAAAACGAAACTAATGAGAAAATTTCAGGAAGACCTAAGCAGTCTGCAAGAGCTGTCAGAAACGTGGCTAATGATATTCAGTCATTTAAAATGTAAAGTAATGATAATGGACAAAACTGGAAAAAGGCCCAAACTTGGATATTCAATGGTAGGAGCGGGACTTCAATAATCAAAGAACGAAAGAGATCTAATGGTAATTTTAACAGCAGATTTGTCTCCACATATGCATATAAATGATAAAATAACAGCTGCATATGCTTTCCAAGTACACATCAGGGTGGTTTTCAGGCATATGTTTTGTATGACTTACGTGAGGCCAAAGCTTCACTTTACAGCGCTCTTCTGTAATCCTCACTTGAAAAATCATATAAGTATATTGTTCAAAGATATGCTACGAAACTGGTGACAGATACACTTAATTTCAGTTATGAGGAATGGCTGGTGGAGTTAGAATAATCATCAATTAAAGCTTGAAGAAAGAGGGGAATATTGGAATGGTTTTAAAATTCTTTATTGTTTCTTTAATTGCAAGTATATATATATATATATATATATATATATATATATATATATATATATATATATATATATATATATATATATATATATATATATATATATATATATATATATGTATGTATGTATGTATAATTTTCCTACGAAGAGAAAACAGGAAACAGCGGAGTACTATAGAACTTAAAAGCATGGTTATCTACTCACTTTTGTAAGCGCAAAGGGACTCCGTCATTTCCTATTTTCCCTTCACAATCAAAATGGTCATGTTTACAATATTCTCGTTCTTCTCGTGAAACACATTCATACATACCTAAATATATATATATATATATATATATATATATATATATATATATATATATATATATATATATATATATATATATATATATATATATGTATATATATATATATGTATTATATATATATATATATATATATATATATATATATATATATATATATATATATATATATATATATATATATATATATATATATATATATATATATATGTATATATATATATATGTATATATATATATATATATATATATATATATATATATATATATATATATATATATATATATATATATACATATTTATGTATATATATATATATATATATATATATATATATATATATATATATATATATATATATATATATGCTATTTCTTTTACAGTTCGTGTGTCTGGATGTTGAGTTGGAATTACTTTCCAAGAATGACTCCAAGAAATGCCTAACTCTCTCATTTGGAGTTTACCTCGACACAACTTTTGATGAGAAAATGTCTAGCTTGCCCTGTGAAGTTCACATGTTTGATATCCTAGACTACACTCCTACGAAGCTTTTAAAGAAGAAACATGTTCATTTTCACAAGGTAAAGATGCTTAGCAATCCATACCAACTCAGTGCTAATCCTAGTTCCGGTTTTTCGTCACGGACTCACTTTTCTACCAAGGGCTAGGACGGTTGCCTTCTTGCGAAGGACTTGTTTTGGCAGATGTAATCGTTACCCTGAGTGCATGCCCTTGCTAACCTCAGACCGTCCTAAGGTTGAGTAAATGGAGAACGCTGGTGTCAGGAAAGGTGTCCGGTATTAAAACTTGGAACTAAAACTAAGCACTCACCTCCCTCCTCCAAGAGTCTAGAGAGAAATATTGAGTTCTACAGAAACGTGGGAAATATGGCTTACAGTTAAATATTTCCCATGTTTCTGTAGGTCTCTCTCTCTCTCTCTCTCTCTCTCTCTCTCTCTCTCTCTCTCTCTCTCTCTCTCTCTCTCTCTCTCTCTCTCTCTCTCTCTCTCTCTCTCTCTCTCTCTATATATATATATATATATATATATATATATATATATATATATATATATATATATATATATATATATATATATACATACATATGTATATGTATATATATATATATATATATATATATATATATATATATATATATATATATATATATATATATATATATATATATATATATATATATATATATATATATATATATATATATATATATATATATATATATATATATATATATATATATATATATATATATACATATATATATATATATATATATATATATATATATATATATATATATATATATATATATATATATATATATATATATATATATATATATATATATATATATATATATATATCTTGTGCAATGGCACTGGCATATATTTTCTTATAATCTATACTAATTATATTTTTCATAATCTCTGTCAACTTTGTTTAGATTATTTATTTGTTACTTCCACTTCATTTCCTTATAGCTTATACTGGAATTGAGTGAATTCAATCTAAGTGAGGAGCTGAGATGCCCATGTTTTTCATTACTTCTTTCTCTGTTTCTTACTCTACAATTTCTTCTTTCTTTGTTGGAATTGGATGGGTTCAACCCAAGTGAGAAGCTGGACGACCTCTGCCCTTCATAGTTCATTCCCTCTTTCTTAGAATTCATTTTCTATCATCTTTCTTGGAACTGGGTGGATTCGATCCAAGTAAGGAGCAAAATGGTGTCTGCCTCCCACAGTTCATGCTCCCTTTTCCTCTTGCACTACATATTTTTATAGCTGCTCCAAGACTATTCAGGACAGGGATAGGCATTCTGGCCATAGCAAGCCTCTCCTTCTGATTTAAGTCTCCCTGTTTTTATTGCAGCTAGGAATCGCTGCACTACTTAGATTCTAAGGTCTAAAGCTTATTTATTTTTAAATGTGAATTTCATGACCTTAACTTCTCTCCCACTGATAAATGTCTCTGGTACTTTAACCAAACACTCTCAAAAATCTTCTGTAACTCTTTTGTAAATTATTCCAGCGTACCTATCCCGCGTAAATTTGCCCCTCTCTATCCGTATGCCCTCCCTAATTCTTTCTTCACTCAAAGTTCAAAAGGTTCTTCTCTCTCAAAAGATAAACAAGGTTTTCGGACACGATGGTATCCCTGCTGTGTTGCCGTCTTTTTCGCCTCATTCTCTCAACCAGTATCCACCCTTCATCTTGGAAGCACGCTCTAGTTCAGCCTGTTCCTAAGAAGAGTGACCATTCTATTCCTTTCAGCTACCGACATATTGCCCTAACCTCTGCTATTGCTAAAGTATTCAAATCTTAGCTCAATTCTCACTTCTTGAAACTTCTTGATTCTAACTTGCTCATTTCCAATCACTCGGAACTACAAGAATAAAGGGGGAATATGGTGACAGTTTTTACATTCCTTCATTGTTTTGATGGAGTGGATAGGGATCGATATTTTGTCATGACTGGCTCTAGTACAAGAGGTCATAATTTGAAGCTTCAAAGGAAAAATACTTTGTAGGATGTAAAGAAGAACTTTGTTTTTAGTGTAAGAATAGTTGGTGATTGGAATTCGCTGAGCGAGGAGGTAGTTAATGCTATCGCAATTCAAAGTTTTAGAGACAAATATAATAAGTATCAATGAGTATAAAAATAGAACCGACTAGGAGACGGGGAGCTACGAGCATTATGCTCTTTCCCGTGAGCGCAATTAGGTAATTAACATTACGTAATTACCAGTGCGCCTTTCACAAGGCTAGATCCACTTGTGACCCCCTGTCATATCTCACTCATGTATGGTCATCTTCTCTGAAGAACTATGGGGAATTCTTTGTTGACGCCTTGGTATCACTGAGGCAATTGAAAGAGTGTGGGACAAGGCTCTGTTTGGCCAAAATTCCTGCTTATTTCTTTACCTTTTCTCTCTGTTCTTTTATTTCCAGTTTTCTTTCTGACCGTCTTGTATGTGGTTGTTGACGGCACAACATCTAGCTCATCCTCCGGTACCATTGGTGCTCCACAGGGCTCTGTTCTTTCACCTACTCTTTTCCTTCTCTTCATCAACGACCTCCTCCAGTCCCCATCCCCCTCTCTATTCTACGCCTTTGCAGACGATTCTGCTCTTCAGTATAGCAGATATAAGCTATAAGGTTGGATTCCTTTTAACCTTCTGTGGTGTGTAGTTGGTAGTGCCTTGACTTAGTAATTATAAGTCCTAGGTTCGAGTCCCGGTCGGGGTAAAAATAATGATTCATGTTTTCACATATGTAATGTGCTTATTTGGTTATTGTATGACCCGAATGAGATTGGGAATTGAATTAAATGCGAAAATGAAAGCCACGAGTGAGGTTGGGGAATCTGTAATATGAACATAGTGGCATTCAGATAGAATGCGTTCATTCCTAAGTACAGCAGATATAAGCTATAAGGTTGGATTCCTTTTAACCTTCTGTGGTGTGTAGTTGGTAGCGCCTTGACTTAGTAATTATAAGTCCTAGGTTCGAGTCCCGGTCGGGGTAAAAATAATAATTCATGTTTTCACATATGTAATGTGCTTATTTGGTTATTGTATGACCCGGATGAGATTGGGAATTGAATTAAATGCGAAAATGAAAGCCACGAGTGAGGTTGGGGAATCTGTAATATGAACATAGTGGCATTCAGATAGAATGCGTTCTTTCCTAATTTTAGCAGATATAAGCTATAAGGTTGGATTCCTTTTAACCTTCTGTGGTGTCTAGTTGGTAGCGCCTTGACTTAGTAATTATAAGTCCTAGGTTCGAGTCCCAGTCGAGGTAAAAATAATGATTCATATATATATATATATATATATATATATATATATATATATATATATATATATATATATATATATATATATATATATATATATATATATATATATATATGTGTGTGTGTGTGTGTGTGTGTGTGTGTGTGTGTGTGTGTGTGTGTGTGTGTGATTACCTAATTGTGATTACCTAATTGTGTTTACGGGAAAGAGTCCAAAGCTCGTATCTTCCCGTCTCCTGATCGGTTCCATTTTAGACTTAGTGATACTTATCGTACCTGTCCTTAAAACTATGGATTGAGATAGCATTAACTACCTCCTCGCTTAGCGAATTCCAATTATCAACTACTCTTACACTGAAAAAGTATTTCCTTACATCCTGCAAAGAAGTTTTCTTACGAAGCTTCAAACTATGACCTCTAGTTCTAGAGCCAGCCATATCGAAATATCGATCCCTATCCACTCTATCATAACCATGAAGGAATTTAAAGACTGTCACCATATCCCCCCTTACTCTTCTAGCTTCGAGTGATGGCAAGTCTAATTCCCTCAGCCTCTCATCAAAACTGAGATTGCGTATTTCTGGCACCAGTTTCGTGGCATGTCTTTGAACTTTTTCAAGCTTAGCTATGTGCTTTTTCAAGTGCGGATTCCAAAAGGGGGCTGCATATTCGAGTTTTGGCCTCACATAGGTTACATAAATATTTCTGAACATTTCCTTGTCCATGTGCCTGAAGGCTACCCTTACATTTGATAAGAATGCATATGCTGCCCTTACTACGCCATTTATATGTATTTCTGGAGAAAAATCTGCCAGTATGTTTACTCCTAGATCTCTCTCATTTTCTGTCTCTTGAAGCTGTACTCCAGCCACCGAGTAGTCAAGCTTGGGCCTTCTTGCACTTGTACCCATTCTCATTACCTTACATTTTGAGGTATTGAATTTCATTAGCCACTTTTCTGACCACTCATGCAGATTATTTAGATCCTCCTGAAGTTCTCTACCATTGTTCTCGTTTTTTACTTTCTTCACAATCTTTGCATCATCTGCAAACATATTCATGAATGAATTTACAGACTCTGGTAGGTCATTTACATATACAAGGAACAAAAGTGGCCCCAAAACTGAACCCTGTGGAACTCCACTACTAACTCTTCTCCATTCAGACACTGAGTGTCTTACTCTAACCCTCTGTTCCCTTCCTTCTAAGTAAGTTTTTATCCATTCCAAAACATTTCCACCTATTCTAGCCATTGAGTGCAGCTTCCTAATAAGTCTCCCATGTGGAACAGTGTCAAACGCTTTCTGGAAGTCTAGGAATATGCAATCTGCCCAGCCCTCTCTTTCCTGTAAGATTTGGCTTACCTCATCATAAAATTCTAATAAGTTTGTTACTGTTGATCTACCTTCTCTGAAGCCATGTTGCCTCACTGACAAAAAGTTGAAGGATTCCAAGTGAAGAGAGATATGTTTCCTTAGTAGTTTCTCCATAACTTTGCAAACTATGCTGGTCAAGGAAACTGGTCTATAGTTCAGAGCCGTATCCCTCCTTCCCTTTTTGAAGATAGGTATCACATTTGCTTGTTTCCAGCATCTTGGAATCTCCCCCGACTCCAGTGACTCCTTAAATATGATACTTAGTGCCACTGATATTGTGTTTGCGCATTTTTTAAGCACATGAGGGGATATGTCATCAGGACCTGTAGCTTTATGAACATCTAAATCCATCAGCGCTTTGCATACCTCTGTGGCTGTAAGGTTGATGTTCTCTAATACCGGCCCTTGAGCTTCTATCACTGCAATCTGAGGGGGTGGGGTATTTTCTACTGTAAATACTGACTGAAACTCCTTGTTCAATTCTTTGCAGATCTCTTCGTCCGTCTCAGTGATGCTTCCATCCGCTCTCTTTAGCCTTAAAACCTGTTCTTTTACCTTCAGTTTTCCTCTGATAAAGCTGTGGAAAAGCTTGGGATTTTCTTTAGCCTTTCTGGTGATGTCCCTCTCATAATCTCTCTCTGCCTCTCTCCTTTTACTTAGGTAGTCATTTCTTGCTCTTTTGTAGGCTTGCCAGGCATTTATGTTTTTTCTCCTCCTATACCTTTTCCAGCATTTGTCTCTCCACTCCTTAGCTCTTTTACACCCATTATCGAACCATTTCTCTCTGGCATGAATTACACCTACTTTGGTGACAGGTATGCAGCAATCTACTATCTTCCCATATTTCTCACAAAAGATGTCATACATTTCTTGTACAGATTTGTTGTAAAATAAGGTTCTCCAGTCAATAACTGCAAAAAGCTCATTCATTTTGATGTAATCTCCTTTCCGATAGTTCCTCCTCATGTCCTCAGTGCCTCTACTCTCAGGAAGAATATCTTCAATGATATACTCCATCAACAACACACAGTGGTAACTCTTTCCAATTGGTGGTTCATACTCAAAATTTTCAATATCCAACACATTATCTGTGAACACTAGATCAAGTAGTGATGGCTCATCCCCACCCCTGGCTCTTGTTGGTTCCATTACATGTTGGTGTAGGAAATTCCCTTGTACGCAATCTAGGAATCTTGCCCCGAATGAGTCCTCACCACTGTGTGGGTCAAGATTTATCCAATCTATCTCTTTATGATTAAAGTCTCCCATAATCAAAATCCTACATTTTTTCTCCCGTGCCATGTTAACAACTGAGTTTATGACTTCAATAGTACCTATATGACTTTCCTCATAAATTTCAAGCCTATTTTGGTTCCTTGGTGGGTTGTATACAACAGTTATTATAATGCTCTCTGACCCAGTATTTATGCGAGCAACAAGAAATTCCCTGAACTCACTTTCTATAGCCAAGTTTATTTCTTCAACTTGAATCCTCTCACTTATGAGCAGTGCTATCCCTCCACCAGTCCTCTCAGATCTTTCAACCCTTAGTATTCTGAAGCCCTTAGGAAAAACTGTGACACTGTTTATGTCCTCACTCAACTTAGTCTCTGTAATTGCTACTATATCTGCCTTATTGTTGTGAATCCTATCTTTTAATTCTACTGCCTTACCAGCTAATCCATCAGCATTTGTGTATAACAATCTTAATGAGGCCCCATCCCCTGATCTTCTGTCATTATCTTCTTTATCTCCCCTTTGTCTGGAAGTATTCTGTAACGAAAATTTTTCTTCTCTTCTCTGTGTGTGTGTGTGTGTGTGTGTGTGTGTATACAAGCTATTTCTTACTTGTAGTTAATAACTGATTTTATTCCTATATATTTAGGTGGGTTTGGCAGAGAGTCAGCGTTCAAACTTCTACAGTGACGTGAACCAGTCTTTCCCAGTGAACAGATTAGACAGCCTTCTCCTCCAATATAAATTAATATATAGACCTATCCATATCCTAAAAGTAAGCAGACTTATAATCTTAAACCACATAAACAGGTTTCTTTGTCATTATTATTTAAAAGCATATCTAATCATATCTTAAAGCTGAAAGAGAGTGATATTGTTTATCACTGCTATTGTTAATTTATGGTGATTGTAATATGACAGAAAGTGCTCTCTCTCTCTCTCTCTCTCTCTCTCTCTCTCTATATATATATATATATATATATATATATATATATATATATATATATATATATATATATATATATATATATATATATATATATATATATATATATATATATATATATATATATCCTAAGGATAAGCTAAGTCAGACATGAAAAAAATAACTACAGTTTTATCTGTCTACTGAAATTAGCAACACACCCATGCAAATCCTAAACTTGAAAAAGAAATAATTAATTTATGGAATGCATAAGTTAAAAATAGTTTCTTATGTATCCTAATAGTAAGCAAATAGACTCAACCAAAATTTAATATATATATATATATATATATATATATATATATATATATATATATATATATATATATATATATATATATATATATATATATATATGCAAGAATGAAATGAGAAAGAATTATTTTTTGAACATTTCAAGAACTTGTCATTCCTTTCTTCTTTTCTTTACACATCAGATAGATATCGAAGATGACGAATGGGAAGTTTTCCGACATCTTGTGAAAGAGCCACTTTTAGATATCGTTGGACAGGTAATGCGAATAATATTCATGACGTTCCCATGTTTACCTGAGTCTTTGAGGATAAATGATACCAGACCATCAATGCCTTATGAGTTGTAAGACAAAAAAGACATAAAGGTCTGACATTTCTTCTCTCTCGCAATATGCTTTCATGTAATACTGTGAATTAGAAAAGTGAGGAGTAAAGAGTGGTGAAGATAACCTGACTCACTTTATTTTTTCTGATTGTTAACGTGAAAATAATGCGTTTCATTCATAGGATCGTATTTTTAACAATGAATAATTAATTACGTGTATATATATATATATATATATATATATATATATATATATATATATATATATATATATATATATATATATATATATATATATATTTCTCGCTGAATATATACTACATTGAAGAATACTAAAACTTAAGGAGATGAGAAGATATTTATGAATCCTAGTAGATTCAGAGAACAGCTGTTCTCGTTCTCCAAAGTGTTATAAAAATGTAACACTTTTGAGCATAACAGCGGTGGGCCCGGAAAGTGTCAGTCATAAAATAAATATAAACTTTCTTCTGGGTTTTAGCTTCATATTGATTTTTTATTCAGTTAACTCTCTCTCTCTCTCTCTCTCTCTCTCTCTCTCTCTCTCTCTCTCTCTCTCTCTCTCTCTCTCTCTCTCTCTCTCTCTCTCTCTCTCTCTCTCTCTCTCTCTCTCTCTCTCTCATCCCCCTCCCCGCTGTCACATATACACCGACCTCGAAGGATGTCTATCCCCCCTTGCAGAGACAGTTAGCTCTGGAGACTATCGCTGATGTATCCACGTCTGTCCCTGCAGCGCACCACGTCTATGTTGATGGTTCTGTGCAAGCAGATGGGAGGGCGGCATGTGCTGTGTTTTCCCCCACCATGGAGCCGCCTGTGCCGGCTGATTCATGGATTGGCCGTAGACTACCCACCTCGTCGAGCTCCACCTACTGTGAACTGAATGCCATCTTGGATGCCGTGACTCTCCTTGTTCGACGACGAGTGAATGGAGTAATAATTTGTGACTCCCAATCGGCCCTACAAGCCCTATCCTCGCCAAGACCTATCTGTGGTCGTGCTGTGGGAGATATACTATGTCGCCTCGCGGCCGCTTGGGATGCTTCTCTTGTTGTGTCATTTGTTTGGACTCCATCCCACATTGGGCTGACTGGAAACGACACAGCGGATCGTCTTGCCAAGGCGGCCTGTATGCTGGATGGGCATGCTGTGGACGCTGAGCCCTCCCTCCGATGCCTACGTAACATCATCTACTCAGCTGGGTTTGCCATGACGGTCCAGCGCAGGGACACGGAGAGGGCCAACAGTGTGTCCATACAGCACCATGATCACTTTCTTCACAGTCGCTACAAGTATCGCAGACGCGGGTTAATGGTTCGGAAAAACAATGTAGTTAGTGCTCGGCTCAGAATGGGGTATCGGCCTTTATGGCAAGTCTCCCAGACTCTAGATATGCCACAGTACACCTCCTGTAAACTATGCGACCATCCTAATGCTAACACTCTTGACCACTATTGTCTTCAGTGCCCCACAGTGAGAGATGTTTTACCACGAGGTCAGAACTTAATACAGATCTGCTCATTTTTACTTAATGATGACAACCTTGATGTTATTCTTGCTCGTTATCCTCACTTTGGTGGCCATTAATTATATCGAATTATACATATATTTTCTGTATGTTGCTGTATAATTCTGTTTGTGCATTCTGCGTTTCTCTGAGCTTTACTTTTGCATATAATGTACTCTGTGCTGCCATACTGTGAGTTGTGTGTTAGTATGCAGCAATGTTTTATCAATATGTACACCTCCCTGTAAACCATGTTCAACTCTTGGTTTTGTATCCATTTGAAGCATTATTTGTATGAACTCATGTAATGTCTGACGCCTTGGCGCAATAAATTAATAAAATAAAAATAATCTCTCTCTCTCTCTCTCTCTCTCTCTCTCTCTCTCTCTCTCTCTCTCTCTCTCTCTCTCCTCTCTCTTCCCTGGGGTCAGATTGCTGTAGAAGTCCACGCAGAAAACCTCATACGATTGTCCCCTGAGAAGCAGTTATCGTACCTACAAAGACGGTACTCCATTCTCAAAGCTATAGAGGTAAGATAATATCTTTTTCATCGGGTTATTTTTAATAACTTTATTTTCGTATGTAAAGCAACTTTTATGGGATTTTTATCAGTAAAATCATTTACTTCTCTTATATATGAATGTCTTTGTCTCTCAGATAATAAGTTTATCCAGTCGCATGATTTTTGAAAAAAAAAAGGACAATTATTTTTAACTTATTTGACTATTTTTTCAGTGATGGCTTCATTAATAAATCTCCCCCCCCCCCTTTGTTTTTATCCCATCGTAATGGTGATGAGATTGATTGTTCATATCTTTTTGCATGCCTAATTTTTACTATAAGTTCCACATTCAATAAAATCCCTTTTCTTATTTTCTTCTGTCATAAATGTCATATTCATTCATGTAATACAGATAACATCAGGTATATACCTATAGGTAATGCTAATAAGGATTGTTAATACATTTCGCATAAATAATTTTCGTCATGACTAATTTAGTTCCAATGAAAGCACGTTGCTCCTCACTTTGATAGATCATGAAAATAAACATAATTCCCTTTTGATATGATACAGACTGTAAGTTAATCTTGATTTATATCCATTATCTCAGGCACGAGGTTTTAACTTGGTTTCATACTGGCCTAACAAGCAATTGCACCCTTACGTAGACAAGCAAGGTCATCGCTATGATTTGTGTGGGGAACTACTCTATATAAACAGTAATTGGTATAATGCTACTTTTAAAGAAGTTCTCAAAAAGTACGGTTTTCAGTTTAGATAACATGACGTACGAACAATGACATTATTTCTCCTCATATAGAGGAGAAAGAGTTCCAGTCTCAAAGGCCCGATTTCTTAAACAGTGTAAACCGAGGACACCATATTGTTAGTTAGCTAGATACACACAAATTAATTTCATAAATGCATCTGACACGGTTGTGTGTATGGCTAGGTTTACACTGTTTAAGAAATCGGGCCTTAGTCCTGCTTAAATAAATTAAAAAAGTAACTAAAGGAAACCCATGATACGCCTTTAAGCTTGGAAACCGCCACGGCAGTATGGCATATATTCCTTTTCATTATTCACTATCTTCTTTGACGTGATGTAACCAAGTAACATCCTCTTTTTCCCAATTTGAATTTCTTCGGAGATGTGAAGATAGATGCTGCCTCCTTCATTCTCCTTTTATAATATTTACCATTTTTCTCGCCTCGGTTGTATGACGTAATATTTACAGTATAACTGCATTTCCCTACCTGTCGTAAAACTCGAAGAAATGGACCGAAATCTGTCCTCCCTCTTCGGTTTTTTACTTCCAGAAGGCGTCAAGGCATACGATTATTGTCAAGTGACATTATAATCAGAGACCTAGTCATTAGACGCAAGTTGTTGCGGTGGTGGTTGTGGAACGAGTGAGAATAAGAAGGGGAATGGTAGCAAATTGTGAGAAGAATGATGGGTGTGTTAGCACTTAATGAAACAATGGTAATGAAGATACGTCTTGACTGGGTCACCCCCTTACATAATAGATTGCAGCCTTCGATTATTATTATTATTATTATTATTATTATTATTATTATTATTATTATTATTAGTAGTAGTAGTAGTAGTAGTAGTAGTAGTAGTAGTAGTAGTAGTAGTACTGCAATACTAGTAAGCTTAGTAGTGGTAATGATAGTAATAAGTGAGGTTGAAGTTTTTAAGTATCATATTCTTTATGACGTTTTCATTGCAAATTATATTGTGAAGTGCATATTAATAAACATTCATTGAAACCAAGTATTTCTTTTTCATATTCTCTTAAGATACCGTATTTATACCATTCTTACGTGTTGTTGCTATTTCTATGCTGATACGAAAAAATCCAATACTGATGAATTATTATGTGAGTTTTAATGAGTGTAACTCTACATTCTAATTACAGTATTTTTTATGACTAAAAATAATTATGTACTCAAACAATGTTTCTATTTAACAAAAATCTCTCATTTCATGAATCTACTTTGCTTAACTTGGATTAATTATTTCAATTATCTTGGAGGTATCACTGAAGATAAAATATTCATTGAAATACGTAAAAGTGGAGGAGACAATAGAAATACTAATAGAAGCATTCAACCTTCGTCAATATACTCCATAACAAGCAACAAGGAAAGGGTAAGGGATGGTGTCTATAAATATCTGATCAGTTTTGTAAGAAATATGAACATGTTTTCTCAGTAGTAATTGCTCGCAAAATTTTGGGTTAAAAGAAGTATGAGCTGATCAAGTTTGGTGTCCTCCTGCGCATATTGGAAGAAGAAGAAGAACACGCGTAATCGATTTATACCAAATACAACTATTCGAATCTTTTCTTAAATGTATGATATTATCGATTATTAATTTACGTTTTTTATTTGGCCGTAACAACGAGCTGTTAATCTCGTATTTCACGATTATTGAGAGAAAATGTAATTTACTGCTTAAAATGGTATATTTCGCATATAAATTCCAGACATAGAGATATAACGTAAATTTTGATTGCGTCTTTCTCAAAGGTTGGTTATAAATGCTGAAATAATAATGACTGCGGCATATGAATACTGCAAGAGCTTTCATTTAGTCAGCTGAGTGAGTGAGGAGGGGGGAGTTAACATCGATCACGCGTCGTGAGTGTGTTTGTGTGTGCTCTACTGTATTGGCCTGTTGAGTGTGATTCTGTGTGAATTGTGTGGGTGTATGGAGATAGCAATTACGGTTTTTATCCTTTGAGTGGTAATGATACATCATGGAGTACACGAGCGGGGGACCTCGCCACTCACAATACCCCCAGCAAGCTTTACATCAGGAATTTTCAAATTTAAGTCTTAACCGAGTGCCTCTTCAGCAAAGCTCAATTTCTATGAACAGTGAGGGTAATGTATCTGCTCCACAGAATGTTACATATGAGCATAGACAAGTGGAATCAGCCCTTTCTAGTGATGGGTATGGCATGTATCATGGTCAGGTGCCCATTGCCTGTCAGATACCCAATGCTTCTCTCTCGCAACAACAACACCAAATTACACATCAAGCTCTGATAAATTCACATTTTGATGAAAAGAATACCACATTGCTCACAGGTGGAGGAGTCCAGTCGCAAAGGTCATACCTTCATCCAACTCCCCCCACTCACCTTACCAATGCAAACGTACTGTCACCACATATCACGCCAGTTCACTCACAAACCCCGTCACCCATTAGATCATCTTTGGGAGGCGCTCAGTTAGCTTCGTCTTTGCTCCCAAAAGCCAGTGAAGGAACTCTGTCAGGAGTACACGCATCAACAGATGATCAGAGCAGTATTCCCTCTCGTACTTCTGTTCTCAGTCAGTTAGGAAATGCTCAAGTGATATCTAGTGCAACAGGGTCAGTTCAGACACTTGGCCAAGAGAATGCATCGCCTTTGTCAGCATCGACAACAGCTCAGTCCAGACTTGTAGGAGCACAGTTAGGATCCACATGGAATGCCTCAGAATGTGATTCATTACGGTTGGGTCAGGCACCAAGTATCAATTTTCCCAGTCAGTATGGATCTGGTGTTGTTAACGGTCACTTTAATGAAGCACATTCGCAGTATCAGCATCAAATCCATTGTAACGAAGGTTATTCTTCTCTTCAGCAAGCAAACCTTAGCTACACTGGAATTTCTCAGAACCAGTATTTCAACCAAGAGCAATCATTTGCCTTTAATGTCAATTATATTGACAGCACAGATCCCAATACCTGTCAAGATTATTATTATGGGAGTTACCAGTATGATGGTACCTATAGTGGCTCCTTTGACAGCATAGATCCAAACTATTTAGGAACGCCAGTAGGACGTGCACCAACACCGTATGGTGATGAGACTGTAGAGGATTTGGGTCCTGAAATGGTACGGTGGTTTTATAAAGTAGAAGCTGATAAAAAGTGGACGCCATTCATCGGTTATGATTCGTTACGTATTGAATGGAAATACAGAGATCTCTTGCAAGATGCTTCGCCTTGTGAGACACAGACAGAAACGTTTAGTAATGCTGGAAGTGAACATTCTTCTCCAAAAGAACCGGAGAAATCAGAGGTTGGAGAGAGAATTGTTGTCCGTGGTGGTCTTTATGAAGTTGATGTGAAACACAGAAAATGTGAGAGCATATATTGGCAGGGTGAGTGATATCTAATCTAATATTTTACTGTACCTCAGTGCACACTTTGACGGAAATCATAATCTCAGGATTTACTCAAAAAAATTTGTATTTAAAATTTTACTTAAATTATAACACTGTCATCTTTTATAATAAGACTACAGTATATTGGGTAATTTCCAGATTGTACATATCATTTCAAAGATATTCCTGGTTCTGTTAGTATTTCTAGTTTGGACAAATATTCTTTAAATTTTTAGCTTCACTGTTCCTTTTAAATAGACATTTAGAATTTATACCACATGCTCTGCTTACCACCATTTTTCTAGGAGAAGTATTTATGATATCCCGGGGTACATGGTTCTATGAGGGCGCCTGGGGACCTGTGGAAGAGACTATTGCTGATCGGATAGAATATGAGCATTTATTAAACTTCAGAGGTCATCTCTTATCTTCACAGCGATTAGATGATGCTACTAAAGAAGGTCAGATTTTGATACTGATATTCCACCTTATTTATTCTTTCAGTTTTATTAGTTAATATAAAAAGTTAAGTTAACCATAAATTTAGCCTACATAATACTTTATCCCATGTCACCATATACTGCAGAAAATAGTTGGGTGCTCACAACTAGAACAAAATAATTGGGGAGCAGAGCTTAATTATACCAAGATATTCTTGAAGTGAGGGTCTACCAAATTTCTGCTCTGTTGTCAGGCTTCTTGTAGGATAATCAATTCCTAAGTCAAATGGGTAGTACAAGGCTAATATTCTTTCTTCCCTTTCGCAGAAATAGTAAGATAATATTATCTCCCATTTTATGAAATGAAGTTATACAGCTTCATTAGGTTTTGATAAAATTCCAAAAGTAGCAAGTTGTGATAATATGTTAGAACTGCTGTTGTTAAGTTATGGAATACACAGTATAATTTTGAGCATATATGCTTGCTAACCTAAGAATTTAGTTTGAAGTATGTTGTGAATTGACTGGAATGAATTGGTATTAACTCATATATTTCAAGGTGAATAAAGAAATAAAATTGAACCAAGTTTTGATCCTTCTACCTAGGTTTATCAAGGAAACATGTTATTTAACAGTAGAAAATATTTGGCCATTTGTTATACCTGTACTCTGAGTTTATTTTCTTTTTTTTTTGGTTGTGGCCATAATGCTTGATTGTGGGAGATTGTACTTTTGAAAAATATTTTAATTGATTAGGTTTTCTCTGTTTTACTTGCAGTGGTGCATTCATTATGCATTTCTGAAGGACAGGTTGATTGGTTTAGTGCCTCTGAGGTTTATCTCTCATCAGATGGAACTCCTTCACGATTGATGCGATCAGTTGGTAAAAAACTTGGATTTCAGAAAAGTGAGTATTGTTGGTACTTAATCAATCAGTCTTGTGCCTAATATATACAGTATCCATTTTTTTCCTGATAAGACTCCATACCCTGATGAACCCATAGTGTTGCCAAAGAATGTAAAGTTAAGGTTTTAGGGTTTCAAACATACGCTGCCTGTCCTCTCCAACATTGCCAGTGGGTTGTAGCAAGAAAAAACAGTAAAGGGAGGGAGGGATTACCACCCCTATCTCTTATTGTTATAAGTTGGTTTTTATGTTACGTAAGGATATCTGTGGCATTCTTTAGTTGGTCACAAGCTATACGTCTTGTAATTGCCTTCTACGTCACACAAGAAATTTGAGAACAGAAATCTTGTATACCACCAGCAGGGATAATACTGGTATATTTTAGACTTGCATTGTCTTATATCATTTACTTATTAACTTTTATTACTTCTTTCAGCTGGCTACAAACTTCATCGAGGGTACAGTATAGATGCTACTGCAAGCGATAAACCTCCTGATATCAATCACATTGTTTTTGTGATACATGGCATTGGCCAGAAAATGGAGAGAGGCAGAATCATAAAGAATTGTACAGCGTGAGTGAAGAGAGTATGATTGTATCCTCCTAGTTTATGAATTATATTTTTGTGAAAGTTATATAAACTTCGTATATATTTTTATTATCAATTTATTATGATGATATAAATTTGCAGTACTAATTGTGTATTATGCATTAAGTTATAAGAATAATAGGGCTGCAGCTTCTTCATTTACCAGTAGTAATTAGTATAAGAATTACCTTGCATATAATAAATGCAGAAAGAGCTTAATTTCCAGGGAAATTAAGGATATATTAGGTAGCTCAGTTGATCTAACACTGTAAAGTAATTTATTGACAAGAAGGAGAATATTCCATTCAAGTGGTAACCTCTGCAAGCTCAGTGAGTGCTCCATTAGATATATTTAACTTCTAGTGCAACAGTACCTTCATAAACTCATGCCTACATCTTGAAAAAGAAAGTGTAATTTATTAAAATTCAAGAATGGTATGAATATCGAAGTAAGGATTTTCATAAACACTTTTCCAGGTTAAGGGAAAACATAAATTTCATAAAGCAGAAGTATTTTCTTACCATCGCCAAGAGTAGCCAGACAGTAGAGTTCTTTCCTGTGGAATGGCGTTCTTCACTTGTTTTGGATGCTGGAGTCATTGAGAATATAACTCCCCATAAAATTCTCAACATTCGTCAAATGCTCAATGCATCTTTTATGGATATTATGTATTATAATAGCCCCTTGTATAGGGAAGAGGTAAGGGATATAGAATAATTGCGTCTTTCCTAGTATCCATGATCATTTAATTTTTACATTGTACTGTATGTGAATTTTATCTCTTGTGCACATTGTGATTGCATTTTATTAAATATATGCACTGAAAATAAATTTATCATAATAATGAAATATTGTCATTATTCTGAGATATAGTGAAGAGGAAATCTCTCTCAAAGTATAATGCAGTAGCATAGGATTAGGGAGAAATGTATCCTATACTGAAGGCAGCAAGACACCATACTCCATATGTCCCTTTTAAAGAAAGAAACTGTGTAGGAGTAGGAAGTTTCCCCTAAAGAGGTAATAAGTCTTTCTCTTTAGAGAATTCATGATGCCTTGAGTAAATTGTACATTCCTTTCTAATGCTATGCATATGATTGTTAAATATATTGTACATATATTGATCATTTGATATCTAGGTAATAAAAGGTTTGACTGGTGAAATGAATCGCCTTTATACTATGTTTACTCAACGAAACCCTTACTTCGAAGCCAATGGTGGAAAAGTCTCAATTATTGCTCACTCTCTTGGTTGTGTAATTACTTATGACATTGTGACAGAATGGAATCCGGCTCAGCAGTTTGATCAGCAACTTGTTAAGTCTTTGGTAAGAGTTCTAGTCTTTTTTAGTTGTCTCACTTATTGATAGATTTTACACTTTATGTCTCCATATTCTTATCTTTGGCTATCAAGTCTCTTTGGAAGGCCTTGACATCCTACTCTAAGAAACCTCATTGCATAAGCCTTCATGGAGGGACCAGCCAGCAAACCAAAAACCTGCCACTGCAAGTTTTCCCTTTGAATGATGTTTCTCAGTGTACTTAGCACATTAAAAAGGTCTCAGATGATTATTCCATACAAATGTTACAATTTTTCCGGATTTGCTCATAAAATATATTTTTGTTGAAATTGCTAAGCTGTTTTTTTTTTTTTTTTTTTTTCTATTATATGGACTGAACTAATTCTAGAAATTTTGTCTAACTGATTGAGTGATGTAGCCAGTAAACACATATTTCTGGACATAATTCCATAGCATTCAGTAGTTACTATATATCCCTGTGATGGAACTGTCAACAATGCTATTCTAGTTTTCACCAAGTTAGCAAGTACTCTCATGGATTTGTCATGCTTTTTTAAGTGTCTTCTCAACATTGAGGTTATGTATTCTTGGTAGATTGCGTGCATTGAGAAGAAGGATGATGGGGAAGGAACCTCAAAATTGACACTGAAACGAGAATTAAAGGAAGTTGTAGAATCTTATGAGAGTCATCACCCTCAGCCTTCTCTTGATTTTAAGGTATGATCCAAATGGTTGTTAGAACCAGAATTGTGCTACGTAGATGAGTTGTGTCAGTGAGACATTTCATAGATAATTATTTATATACACTCCCATAATCTAGTTCTCTCTGTGAATGCACGTGAGATTATACTAGAAACTCGTAAAATGTTTATTTAAGAATGATATGATTATGGTTAGCATTTTTAGTCAGCTTTAATTTTGTAGCAGATGAATGTTTCATATCCAAAGTATAGTATTTGTTACATATTAAGGATTAAATAATTTGTCTAATCCTGCTCCCCAAAATAACAACAGATTGAAGGGTGAGTCTTGGCTGGATATAATGAAGCATTGATGCATTTCTTTTTTTCAAATGTCACTGACCTATTGCTTTCATTGGAATATGATGACAGTAGATAGATATTTGGGCTTTCATTTCAGATTGAAAACTTCTTTTGCATGGGCTCTCCATTGGCTGTGTTTTTAGCCCTGCGCACGAAGAGTACAGATGGAGAATGTGCTGATATCATTCCACAAACTCTTTGTAAACGATTGCTCAACATTTACCATCCCGCAGATCCTGTAGCTTATAGGTGAGGAGGCCTCTGAAAGTTAATACTATTTGGGTCAGAGATTTTTCTATATTTTTTTCCATGGTGATAAGGTACAAAGAAGTCCACACTTGTAGTCCTTGCAAGCTGCAAGGAGGATTGGATATCCCTTTTTCCCTGAATTTTCTCCTTGCAATTTAATCACTGATAGGAGGAATTGGTCTGGCGTGGAATGATGATGCCCTGATGCCTCTCCCATTTTTTTTAATTGTGGTTGCCTCACTGGCTTTAGCAAGATATCATATTAAAAAAGATTTGTTGGAAGGATGTGATAGCTTCAGCTCTACTTGGCTGTCTGTCAAAACAAGGTATCAGAATATTATGAGGAATATCAATTTGAATTGTGTGATGGAGTAATAGTGCATGTAATCTTTTATAATATGTATAACATTTTGTTTTTATATTATGACATTAATTTGCTAGAAAGATTTAGTTAACCCATTTTCAGTTAAACTTAATCATCTGAAACTGACAACTGCACTTGACTTTGCCTTCATAGGATCGAGCCTCTTCTCTGTCCTCAGTATTATACCATTGCTCCCCTCATCGTTCACTCCTACAATGCAGCAGAGAAAGTTCCATATGCTGATATGCCATTAGAGCCTTTAATTATTTCTAGAGAAAAGGAAAAGGAAGGAGGAGAGAAATCACGAGGGGATTCTGAAGGAAACACACCTGTTTCATCAGTGCCAAGCACACCTGTGAAAGGTGAGTGTTGGGGATTGTGAAGTTATTTATTGTAAAATGAGGAGATACTCTCATGGATGTACCATATTACAGATTCATATGAATAAAAGGGGATTGAGATGCTTGCATTCCTCCTGCCTTGATTTTCTGTTATAACTGCAAAATAACTTGTGGATAAAATAAGGATATGCAAGGTATTACGTTCAGTTTCCATAATTTATGGATTACATTTGGTCATCCTGCACTCGTCCATAGGTTCTGGCATCATGTTTGGAAATTGAGGCGCTCCCCTAGTTACGAACGTTCACAGATATGTTCAAAAATCTACCCATGTATTAATGTATGTATTACTGTACTGTACCTTATTATTGCTGTATTAAAATGCATTAATACTGTATACTTTATATTTTATGATGTACTTAAGTGTCTTTAGCCTAAGCACTGTACTGTACTGCATATGTACGTTCTGTACAGGATTTTTTTTTTTACCTAAACACAACTTATAAACAATTCTAATTATGAACGGACTTCTGGAACCTGATGCGTTCGTGAATAGGGGAGTGTCTGTGTATTGAAAACATCATCTACAAAAAAATACAATCTGGGTGATATAGTTGCAGATGGTGTAAATATTTCTATATTATATTCATAAAATTTCAGCTCAGAATGATCTTACTAGAATAACTTTTTATTTTTAAAGGATATTTCATTTGCACAGCCCAGAAACAATTGAGAGAATTATACTTGGTATGGTTGGAACAGTCTGATTTTAATTTTGCTTAGTAGTATAGTACCTATTTCAGATGATGAAATAGTTATTGGGGGATGGTGACTTACTATTACTATCAACATCTCTGAAGCTTCTTTTTTTTTTCTTGAATAATCTCACTTATAAGTATCATTGTTTTGTGTACTTAAACTTTCTTTGATTGGAGGGAACTATTTTAATGTTCTCTGATGGTCTTCCATTAGGTAGATTTTGTAGTGTTTCCAATGTGATATTGCAGTATTTATGATTATTGTATTCCCTTGTGTGCTGTAGCTCATAGCTGTCATCATACACATCAACATGTCTGGGGAAGATAATACAACTTATACAAGTTCTATGTGTATGGGTGATAAAAACAATAATAAATCCATTAGCTATAAGTAAACAGAGATTACTATCCTCTGTGATCTAAAAGCGTGTTACATCTAAACCAGGATGTACCAGTGCTTGGGTTTTATATCAATGGGATATTATTTTTCATAAGACAGAAAGCATATATTAGTATCTACATTCTTTTTGGGGGGGATTTATATTTATACTGTAGCATGTATGCATTTTAGAAATGAAACCAGTTTGAGGCGTATGAAAGTGTACTTTTCCCTTAGTAATTTATTTTGGGGTCTTACTTTCGAAGACCCTGCTCACATTGCAAGAAAAGGTACAAGTATAGAAAGTTATCCATTTGTTTACTATGTTACTTTTAGGAGGTTCTAGTTCCTGGAGCTGGTGGGGTTTGATGAAAGGAAATAAAAAATCTGATTCTGGAACTTCCAGTCAAGATGCTGGCTCAGCTTTGCAGAATACAGTTGGTAAGATATTTGGGTTTTCTTGACACAACTCAAGACTTAACATTGCTTACTGATATATCACCATGTTTTAGAAATTAACATGATTTCCATTACTGTACCATACATGTAAAGTTCTTGATGTATTTGAATATGTACTGGTATACTTCTTGGATTTTTTTAGACATAGGATAGGCATATGCATTCCTATTCTCATGATTGAGTTGAGGATGAATATGGCACCACATGTGGTCTGTCACCTCCTAGTGCAATGATTATACAAGCTGAGTTGGGATATGACAGATGCTGCTAGTCTATATTACTAACAATCTTGGAAAAAAAAAGTTCCCACAAGCTCAGATCTGTGGTGTGATACTTTGGTTTGGTTTGGTTACGGTTTTACGTCACGAACTCCCTTTTCAACTAAGGGCTAGGACGGTTGCCTTCTTGTGAAGGACTTGTTTTGGCAGATGTAATCGTTA
Source organism: Halocaridina rubra (assembly GCA_037179515.1). Classification (NCBI taxonomy): domain Eukaryota; kingdom Metazoa; phylum Arthropoda; class Malacostraca; order Decapoda; family Atyidae; genus Halocaridina; species Halocaridina rubra. The sequence goes on from JAXCGZ010000243.1 coordinate 57,322, forward strand.
CCCTGAGTGTATGCCCTTACTAACCTCAGTCCGTGATGGGGCGCGAACCCTCGACCTGCCGCCTCAGAGTTGCGGAAGCTACCATTTTGCCACGGAGAAGATCTGTGGTGTGATAGACCATTAATTAAGCCAATTATAGCTTTAAAAAAAAAAGTATTGTTGCTATATGATTTATGCACTTTATGCAGGTTTGCCAGATCGAATTGATTTTGTGCTACGAGAAGGAAGCATGGAGAATAGCTACATTTCAGCTGTGACCTCTCACACAGCTTACTGGACCAACTATGATGTGGCTCATTTCATTTTAAGCATCATGTACCCAGACATACAACCTACCATAGGGAAGGCAGATCTCTTGAAGTCTTGAAATATTGTTGGTGTTGTATGTTATGTATGGTTGTAAACAAAAGTAAGTATTGTATTCTGTAGAATCAAATACAATTAAGAAATATAATTATGTGTACTGTGAGGCCAACTAGGCATCTGTCGGGCACCATACCTTAAGGGAGTATAGTGCTAACCTCTGAAGGCCACAATTTTATACAAATTAGTTGCTTTCAGAATCCACGAACAAACCAACCCACGAACCACATTTTGACCCCAACCCTCTAACAAAATCCAACCCACGAACACACATATGTTGGCCAAACCACCGTGTGTCCCAGTCGCCCGCTCCCAGTTCTGCATTGTTCCCACTCTGTGTGGTTCATTCGTGATCTGATCATAGTTCTTGCTCTATTTTTCATTGTTTCACTCTTCATATAGCCCTTATTATGGCTCCTAAGAAAGTTAGAAGTGCTAGTGATATTGGAATTAGACACCCTAGACGATAACAGTGGAAACGAAGAAAGATATAATTTCTAAACATGAAAATGGGGTTCGTGTGCCCGATCTTGCCACGCAGTATAACATGGCAAAATCGACCATCTGTAATATTTTAAATAATAAAGAGATCTTTATTCTTTATTGATGTATTGAATAGCCTTCAATACATCATTGCGCTTAAAAACACGCAAATTTTCAGAGTGGTAAACTAATAAAGGCTTGATCTTACAGCCCCCACTAGAATTAGCGAAAATAAAAGTGTAAGCGTGTCTTTCATTGGTTTGTGGCCTGGCAGTGATTTCTCCTCTTGGGTTATATATGTTCATTTTGACATTTTCTTCCAATAGAGGCCCGTTTCATCACAATTAAAAACTTGTTGTGGGATATAACCTTCAATTTCGATATACTGTATTTAGCGAATTCCTTCCTGTAAGAATCCGCTACTCTTTGATCGGAACAAGCCGCCCTCCAGTATTGTGGAGGACAAATCCAAAGGCTTGGGTCACTCGGATTTTATTCCTAGAGTGGTTGATTGAAGTGTTTGTGCCAGCAGTGAAAAAAATATCTTTTGGAAAATTATTTGCCCCTTAAGTGTCTCCTCATAATGGATAATGCTCCTGCCCATCCTCCAGGTGTGGAATAAGATCTCGCTATACATCACGACTTCATTAAAGTCAAATTTCTGCCTCCCAACACCACTCCTAGCCTCCAGCCCATTGACCAGCAGGTAATTTCTAATTTTAAAAAGTTATATACGAAGGGTCTTTTTGCCAGGTGTATCCAGGTCACCCTTCGTAGTTTCTGGAGAGACCACTTTAATATCCTCCTCTGCATTGGCCTTATTGAAAAAGCATGAAAGGAGATCTCATATCGTACACTGAACTCTGCTTGGAGGAAACTTTGGCCTGGTTATGTGACTGATAGAAATTTCGATGGCTTCAAGCAGGAGTTAGCTATTCAAGTTGTTAATAAGAATGTGTTCACAGGTAAAAGTTTGGGCATGGAGGTCAATGAGGAAGATGTGGAAGACCACAAGGAAGAACTTACCACCGAAGAATTAGTTGACTTGCAACGTGAACAGGTGAAGATTCTCAAAGAGGAGCAGTCACCGTAGGAAGGAGATGAGATGGTAAAGGTGTCCAGTGAAGAATTTAAATAAATTTTTAGTAAGTGGAATGATGTGCAGGCTTTTATTGAGAAACAATACCCAGATAATACTGTGGGCAATAAAGTAGTGAATATGGTAAATGACGATGCAATGAATATTTCTGGAAAAATATACCAAATAAGAAAAAGAAAAATTTTTCCGGATCGTTTCCTTGTCCCAGTAGGCAGGGAAGCAGCTTCCAAAAGAGAAAAGAGAAAGAAAACACCTGAAATTGAACCTGTGTCAGAAGAGTTCCCTAATGTTTTTATGGAAGGGGACTCTCCTTCCAAAAATTAATCCTCCTCCTCCGCCATCATCCATGTATGCCAGCAACATTCATCCACAAAGTTAAATACAGTTCTCTATTTCTATTTTTAATGTAATTTTCCTTTAACAGAGTATATTGCTTATGACCTGTATTATATTCTTTGTTTTTAATGACTCGAAAAATTTTAAAATGAATATTTGTGGTGACCTGGAATGGATTAATTGGATTTACTGTACATGCTTTGCAATGGGAAAATTAGATCCAACCCAAGAACACTTTTTTGCAATGGATTAAGTTTGTGAAATGGGGTCACCACTATATATATATATATATATATATATATATATATATATATATATATATATATATATATATATATATATATATATATATATATATATATATATATATATATATATATATATATATATATATATATATATATATATATATATATATATATATATATACACACACATACAGTAACCCCTCGCTATATCACAGTTCATATATCGCGAATTCAGTGCATCGCAATTTTTTTTTTTTTTTTTTTTTTTTTTTTTTTTTTTCCTGGGTATATGCAAAAGTATGAAAAAAATTAAAATTTTCAGTATTTTCACTATTTTATCGAAAAAAAAATTTCATTATTTTATTGATAAGAAAATGTATTTCTCAGCCTAAAAATAATAAAACAGTAAGAAATAGTAAAAAAAACATAAATTTAAACATGTAACTGCACCATAGAAAGTACGATACCGGTATCGGCGTTTCGGAAAACGCAAAGGGTCGCACCTACGTGAGCTAGCATATATTAAAATTTCCAGTATTCTCATGATTTTATAGATAAAGAAAGTATTTCCTAGCCTAAGAGTAATAAAGCCGTAAAAAATAGTAGAAAACATAAATTTAAACATATAACTCACAGTATTGTACCATGTGAAATACTATACGATAGTGTACTCTGTATTGGCGTCTTGGAAAACGGAAAGGCTCGCACCTACGTTAGATAGTTCATGGGATGCTATTGGCTGAAAGGGTAGGAGACAACAAATCACATAATTGTTTTTCTGTATGTTCTGTCTCATGGGGCCTAATTGGCTTTTTGATTGAAGCTTGGTTCTCCCACCATCTTCCATTGTCTCGCCTCACTCGTTCAGTCTAACTCACATGTGCGCCGTTCGCGTTGCGCTTGTGATTTTTTTTACTCACGTATTTCAAAATTTGCAATGCCTCCCAAGCGTCCTTCATCTTCTAAGGCTTCTGGTAGTGAGGCTAAGCGTCAAAGGAAGATGTTAATCATAACAGATAAGGTAAAACTGTTAGATATACTGAAAGAAGGAAGAATGTTTGCGGATATTGGTCGCCATTTTGGCCTCAACGAATCTACTGTTTGCTACATCAAAAAGGACAAGGCAAGTATCATTAAATCAACCGACTATTTCATTTAGTAAAACAGCGAAGAGAGTCATAACACCCCGCAATAAGATAATATTGTGGATGGAATCTGCTTTGGCCCTGTGGATTGTTGATTGCAGAAAGAAGAACATCAGCATAGACACCAATATCATAGAAACAAAGGTGAAGAAGCTGTATAATACATACGCAAACGTACCCGACGACGACAGTGACAACCGTGGAGAGGAAGAGAGAGAAGAAGATATCGACAACCCACAACCAGGACCCTCCAGCTATTCTCCACCGAGAAAACAATCGTTCGTGGCAAGCAAGGGATGGTTCGCCAAATTACAAAAATGCTATGGCCTAAAAAGCGTTTCGGTTTATGGCGAAACAGCCTCTGCAGATACAGCTTCAGCTGAAGATTATATGAACAACGATTTTAAGAAAATTATCGCCGAAGGGAAATATGCTCCTGAGCAATTCTTTAACATGGATGAGACTGGGTTATTTTGGAGGAGAATGCCATTTCGCACTTTTCTCTTTAAGGAAGAAGCTAAAGCCCCGGGATTTAAAGTGCACAAAGACCGCGTTACCCTCATTATGTGCGGGAATGCTGCGGGCTTCATGTTAAAGCCCAGGCTTATCTACAAGTCTTATTGAAAAATAAGAATAACAATCTGCTGCCAGTGTATTGGATTCATAACCCTAAGGCCTGAATCATGAAAAGCCTCACATGGGACTGGCTTCACCAATGCTATATCCCTCGGGTCAAAATTTATCTTGCGGAAAAAGGCCTTGAATTTAAAGTCCTTCGTTTGATGGATAATGCTGGTGGGCATGCAACTAATCTCGAATATGACGGTGTTCAAATAGAGTTCCTGCCACCGAATACGACATAACTGATTCAGCCTATGGATCAAGGCGTGATTTGTGCGTTCAAGGCCCTCTACACACGAAATGCCCTGGCAAACTTGGTTGAGTCTGTGGATTCGGACAAAGAATTCTCACTGAAGACTTACTGGCGTAATTACATGATTGCTACATGCCTTCAAAATATTCAGAATGCAATCAATGAGATGAAGCTGGCCACCATCAATGCCAGCTGGAAGAAATTGTGGCCCGAAGTCATCTACGTCTACAAGGGATTTGCTCCTGACCAAGTACATAACTCGGCAGTTGCGAGAGCTGTGAAATTGGCTGCATTGCTAGGAGGAGAAGGCTTTAAAGATATGACTCACAAAGACGTGAATGAACTGATCGACTTCCACTCGCAGCCTTTGACTGATGAAGACTTGGAGGAAATGACAAAATCAGCGAGCAATGAAGAGGAAGAAGAACTACCAGAGGAAACGCACGAAGAAATCGAAAAACCTGGCCTTACACTCGAACGTCTGGCAGCCATGTATGAATATGTGAAAGCAGTCCAACAACTTTCGCAAGAACATGCCGATAATATGATTCGTTCGGTGACCTGCAATCTTCTTGATGATGCCATGATTCCTTACAAGACCATCTTCCAATAAAAGAAGAAACAGCGACAGCAACTCCCCATTACCATGTTCTTCTCACGCAAAAAGCAGCCGTTAAGCTGTCATTGGCTGCGGAATAATTTCCTATGGAGTCCATACATGTCATCACCACCTCATTCAGGGTAAGTTTACCTATCACGTTCATATAAATTTACGCTTTCATACTGTTATTTATAAAGTAAAGAGTGGTTTTTTAACAGTGCAGGGAGGATTTATACAGTAAAGGTAAAAATAAATGTAAAATAGCTATGTATATGAGTATGTCACGTCATCATCACCTCATTCACAGTATGTTTACCTATTAATTTCATATAAATTTAGACTTGCATGCTGTTATTGATAAAGTAAATGGTGGTTATTTAGCAGTGCAGGGAGGGTTTATACAGGAAAGGTAAAAGTGAATGTAAAATACCTATGTATATAGAGTGATCCCACTTCGCGGAAATTCACCTATCGTGGCCGGGCCCGGAACCGAACCCCCGCGATAAATATATATATCTATCTATCTACCTTGGCTTTTTCCCCCTTTAATTGGGGGGCAGTCGACATCAAAAAAAGAAAGCAATAAGGGGATTACTTTGCTCTATGGGCAATGACGAGGGAGCTAGCGACCGTTCAGATGGCACTGCTGGAGTGCCACAGCCCATCCTCCTGGCTCTTCCACAACCTGTGTCGCTACACAACTGCCAACTCCCCTACTGCCCCTACCACAGGGCCGATTTTGTCATTTCCTCCAAGTCTTCATCAGTCAAAGGCTGCGAGTGGCAGTCGATCAGTTCATTCACGTCTTCGTGAGTCATATCTTTAAAGCCTTCTTCTCCTAGCAATGCAGCCAACTTCACAGCTTTCGCAACTGCCGAGTTTTGGTCTTCGTAAGGAGCAAATCCCTTGTAGTCATAGATGATTTCGGGCCACAATTTCTTCCAGCTGGCATTGATTGTGGCCAGCTTCATCTCTTTGATTGCATTCTGAATATTATGAAGGCATGTAGCAATCGTGTAGTTATGCCAGTAATTCTTCACTGAGAATTCTTTGTTCGCATCCATGGATTCAACCAAGTTCGCCAGGGCATTTCGTGTGTAGAGGGCCTTGAACGCACGAATAACGCCTTGATCCATAGGCTGAATCAGTTATGTTGTATTCGGTGGCAGGAACTATATTTGAACGCCGTCATATTTGAGATCAGTTGCGTGGCCACCAGCATTATCCATCAAAAGGACTTAAAATTCAAGGCCCTTTTCCACAAGGTAAATTTTGAACTGAGGGATAAAGCATTGGTGAAACCAGTCCGATGTGAGGCTTTTCGTGATCCAGGCCTTAGGGTTATGCATCCAATACACTGGCAGCAGATTGTTATTCTTATTCTTCAAAGCCCTATGGTTCTTAGACGTGTAGATAAGCCCGGGGTTTAACATGAAGCCCACAGCATTCCCGCACATGATGAGGGTAAAGTGGTCTTTGTGCGCTTTAAATCCTGGGGCTTTAGCTTCTTCCTTGAAGAGAAAAGTGCGAGACGGCATTCTCTTCCAAAATAACCCAGTCTCATCCATGTTAAAAACTTGCTCAGGAGCATATTCGCCTCCCTCGATAATTTTCTTGAAGTCGTTTTTCACGTAATCTTCAGCTGCAGCTGTATGTGCAGAGGCAGCTTCACCATGAACCGAAACACTCTTTAGGCCAGCGCGTTTTTGAAATGTGAGGAACCATCCCTTGCTTGCCATGAACGATTGTTTCCTCGGTGGAGAATAGCTGGAGGGTCCTGGTTGTGGGTCGTCGATATCTTCCTCTCTCTCCTCCTTCTCATGGTCGCCACTGTCGTCGTTGGGTTCGTTTGCAGTGAATGTCTTGTACAGCTTCTTCACCTTTGTGTGTGTGATATTGGTGTCTAAGCTGATGTTCTTCTTTCTGCAATCAGCAATCCACAGGGCCAAAGTAGATTCCATCCGCACTATTATCTTATTATGGGGTGTTACGACCCTCTTTGCTGTTTTACTAATTGAAATAGTTGCTGTTTTCCTGATATTTGCCTCGTCCTTTTTGATGTATCGAACAGTAGATTCGTTGAGGCCAAAATGGCGGCTGACATATGCGAACCTTCTTCCTTCCTTCAGCATATCTAACAGTTTTACCTTATCTGCTATGGTCCACATCTTCCTTTGCCGCTTAGGCTTACTACCAGAAGCCTTAGAAGATGAAGGATGCTTGAGAGGCATTGCAGAGGTTGAAAAACGAGAGTAAAAACAATCACAAACACAACGTATTAAGAAGCTCAAAGCAAACGGCGCACACGTGAGTTAGACTGAACGGGTGAGGCGAGACAATGGAAGACGCTGGGAGAATGAAGCTTCAATCAAACAGCCAATCAGACTCCATGATACAGAACATACAGAAAAACAATTATGTGATTCGTCGTCTCCCACCCTTTCAGCCAATAGCATCCCATGAACTATCTCACGTAGGTGCGAGCCTTTGCGTTTTCCAAGACGCCAATACAGTGTACGCTATCATACAGTATTTCACATGGTGCAATACTGTGAGTTATATGTTTAAATTTGTTTTTTTACTATTTTTCACTGCTTTATTATTCTTAGGCTAGGAAAGACTTTTTTAATCAATAAAATAATGAAAATACTGGAAATTTTAATATGTACTAGCTCACGCAGGTGCAACCCTTTTCGTTTTCGAAAATACTGATACCAGTATCGTATTTTACATGGTGCAATACTGTGAGTTAAATGTTTAACTTTATGTTTTTTACTATTTTTTACTGTTTTATTATTCTTATGCTAGGAAATAAATTTTTTTATCAGTAAAATAATTAAAATATTGGAAATTTTAACATATGCTAGCTCAGGTAGGTGCGACCCTTTGCGTTTTCCGAAACGCCGATACCGGTATCTTACTTGCTATGGTGCAGAGTTACATGTTTAGATTTATGTCTTTTTACTTTTTCCTACAGTTTTATTATTCATAGGCTGGGAAATAAATTTTTTATCAAGAAAATAATGAAAAAAAAAAAATTTTTCAATAAAATAATGAAAATACTGAAAATTTAAATTTTTTTAATATTTTAATATTCTCGCCAAAAAAACTGTGATGCACTGAATTTTCGATAGGTGAACCGCGATATAGAGAGGGAACACTGTGTATATATATATATATATATATATATATATATATATATATATATATATATATATATATATATATATATATATATATATATATATATATACAGTGTTGCCTCACTTATCGTGGTAGTTCAGTTCCGGGACCTGCCGCGAACCAGGAAATCCGCGAAGTAGGATCCGCCTATATGTACATAGATATTTTAATATATTTTTACATTTACACTGTTAAAAAAACACCCTTTACATTATAAATAACAGCAAGCAACGTAGATTTTTATGAAAGTGATAGATAAAATTACAGTGAATGAGGTGATAATGACGTGATATACATATCATTTACAATTATTTTTTCGTTTACGTACTGTATAAACCCTCCCTGCACTGTTAAAAAAAACACCCTTAACATTATAGATAACAGCAAGCAACGTAAATTTTTATGAAAGTGATAGGAAAACTTACTGTGAATGTGATGATGACGTGCCATACATACTCATTTACAATTATTTTTTCGTTTACGTACTGTATAAACCCTCCCTGCACTGTTGAAAAAACTCCCTTTACATTATAAATAACAGCAAGCAATGTAAATTTTTATGAAAGTGATAGATAAAATTACGGTGAATGAGGTGCTAATGACGTGACATACATACTCATTTACAATTATTTTTTTGTTTACGTACTGTATAAACCCTCCCTGCACTGTTAAAAAAACACCCTTTACATTATAAATAACAGCAAGCAACGTAAATTTTTATGAAAGTGATAGATAAAATTATGGTTAATGAGGTGATAATGACATGACATACATACTCATTTACAATTATTTTTTTTTTTTACGTACTGTATAAACCCTCCCTGCACTGTTAAAGAAGCACCCTTTACATTATAAATAACAGCAAGCAACGTAAATTTTTATGAAAGTGATAGATAAAATTACGGTGAATGAGGTGATAATGACGTGACATACATACTCATTTACAATTATTTTTTCGTTTACGTACTGTATAAACCCTCCCTGCACTGTTAAAGAAACACCCTTTACATTATAAATAACAGTAAGCAACGTAAATTTTTATGAAAGTGATAGATAAAATTACAGTGAATGAGGTGATAATGACATGACATACATACTCATTTACAATTATTTTTTCGTTTACGTACTGTATAAACCCTCCCTGCACTGTTAAAAAAACACCCTTTACATTATAAATAACAGCAAGCAACGTAAATTTTTATGAAAGCGATAGATAAAATTACAGTGCATGAGGTGATAATGACGTGACATACATACTCATTTACAATCATTTTTTCGTTTATGTACTGTATAAACCCTCCCTGCACTGTTAAAAAAACACCCTTTACATTATAAATAACAGCAAGCAACATAAATTTTTATGAAAGTGATAGATAAAATTACCATGAATGAGGTGATGATGACGTAACACACATACTCATTTACAATTATTTTTTCGTTTATGAAATGTATAAACCCTCCCTGCACTGTTAAAAAAACACCCTTTACATTATAAATAGCAGCACGCAACGTAAATTAAAAAAAAAAAAATTAAAATACTGAAAAAAAAATTTTCAATATTTTAATATTTTTGCGTATACCCATAATATAAAATAATAATTTATCCAAAAAAAAACCGCGATAGAGTGAGAACGCGAACCAAGAAGTGCGAATAACCGGGGTAACACTGTATATATATATATATATATATATATATATATATATATATATATATATATATATATATATATATATATATATATATATATATATATATATATATATATAGATATACGGTATATATATTAATGCCACTCATATATTTTCTCCAAGATCCCAATTCTTCATACCAAATCACTGTATCCTAATGAATCAATATGGATAACCACAACAATTCAAAAATCTTGAGGGCTTTAAGAGTTTTGCTTGTCCATCTTCACCTTTTTTAACAATAGTATTATAGCAAAAGACAAGATTCCAGGAAGGGAGGGATGTATTTACGGAATAATCTGTGTCTTCCATGACGGTTCATCTTAGAGTATATCAATATGCTGATATATTTGTCATAAGATCATATGGTTGGAGTATTTATTTATTTATTGCTTTTATACTCTATTCAGGAAAAGTGAATTATACTCTAATAGCCTTTATGCTTGTCATTTTATTATTATGTTTGTTTTTTCTTCAGCCAAAGATAAACACCAAAGAGATAAATCTAAAAAGAGAAGAATATAAAACACAACAGAGAATCTCGTCGCAAGATTATCATTATATAAGGTGAGATATATCACATTGTGTGAATTGTTAATATTTAATAGTTTAAGGTGTTTTTAGAAGTTTTACATTATTTTTACAGGACAAAAATTGTTGTTGAATAACCTGCACACAATTTTTACTCAAAATGCACTTTTTTATAATATTAAGATTTAAAGTGCACTTCCAAATTCACAATGCATATATTCATTATCTACAAAATGACACGTGAATTGTATGATTTGTTTTTCCCCGTAAATTATTAAGACAGATGTAACAAAAACTTGTAAGGCACTTCTGTTTGGTGTTAGAGAATAATTCTTAAAAACTAGGATGTACATTTGTTTTTATAAGAATTATAAAAAAAGCTAAAAGTATAAAATGGGTTGCAAGTTATACAATTAAATTTTACATTGTTATTATGAAATTAAATATGTACATTACAAACAATTTTACTTTTACTGAATTTTCTAACATTTTATATAGTTTATTAACTTAAGAAATTAGTTATTCACGTCGGTAACTTAAATTTGCTTTTTATTCTTATTGAAGCAGAATGAGTAGTATTTTTATTATCAAAAAAGATAGTATCATGCTAGTATGATATTCTCTACCAATAACTTGAATACTTTCAAGCTATGAACCCTTTTATTTTACGTGCTTAGAATCCAGTAATAGTCATGTGGAGTTTTGATCTTACTAATTACTTCTTAAAGATAAACCACCTGTTTTATTTACAATATTCGTTTCTTGTATCTGTACCTCTTTGTTACATTCAAGTGTGGTATCCAAAGTCATCACTTATTTCGTATTAACTTTTTATTATAGTAGTATTAACTTAAGCCTTTCCTGGTGTTCGTGACGGAAAAACATTCTCATTCTTCTTCACTGCTTGTATTAGCAAGTGACTAAAAGGGATAAGTGAGTGGAGGGGTTGTAATCCCTTCGTAAATTACAATGAGTTGGCATGCAAAAAAAACAAGCTGAGATGGGCTGGATATATTCAAAGCAGTTCTCTCGGTTGTTTTCTTAAGAGTTTTGACCACCCTGCCAACCAGAGGATATAAGGCATATGTTATGAAAGAGGGAATGAGCATATGGTGTAAGTTATTGTGCTTCTTTTCCTGTGATTATATTGCATATCAGGATGTTCTGTCATTATCTGTAGAAGAGTCAACTTCAGTTGAGATTTATTGACTCTCTGTTTAGTACATGGTCATAGAGGATGTAAATTTTCCATCGAGTCCATTTTTATTACTAGTATCTAATGATATATCAAGAAAAAATTAATATAGTGTACCAAGTATAAGGAGTAAATTGAATCCCTGTGTCTTTTCATTTATTGTTTTACAGCTTTTGAGATTCTCATGAGATATTGCTTAATTATCTCTTCTTAACAAGATTTACCGAATATTCATATTAAGTAGCATTTATACATGGTTAGACTTTATGAATTTGAACCAGCCATAATGTCTATACTACATTAAGGGACTTAATTATAGCAGATATATATATTTTTTTTGCATCATCCTGCAGAAATTTCCTTGTCACATTGCGTGATGATTAGATATTCTCTGTTACCTCTAAATTTGTATCAGGATGGTAACCCTATTCCCCACTTGCCACCGACTTAACATCCAGACTTTAATAGTCAGTAACATGTCCCTCCAAAAATACTAGTAGCAAAATCCAATATATTCCGTATGGCATTCAGCTGCAGTGGTATATTAAATGAATGTTTAACATTCTTATAACCTTCCCAGTTTTCTACTGTATTTCTTAGCAACTCTGTTCTTAAGTTCAGTTCTCGTATAAAATTATATTTACAATTTAATTGCATGGTTTAACCCACAATAGCAGAATTTCATGGTCATTTTTGAAAATAATTGTTACTGTCTGGAGTCAGTCTTTAATATAGATTTTCTTTAAGATAACTTGTACAATAGTGACTAACTTATCATTGTCAAAGAATTTGCTAATGTAGTTTTTGCCTTGAATACACTATGCAAAACGTTTGTATGAAAGAGTTACATTGAATATTTAAGTCTTGCAAATTCATAATTTCTTTGTAGAGTCTGTGTTTTATAATGCCATCTTAGTATGTATAATGTGCGTGCGTTTCCTAACGCAATGATTGATGTTGAATTATGAGTGTACTAGGTCTAAGAAAAGTATTACTCTGATGTACATCTTCATTTACTTGTTTATTCACGAATTGAATTTGTTTCCTATATTACTATTATGAATGCTGGAATTGGTATAGTAAATGTTGTTAGATTCATAATAAAATGTATCAAGGAACTTTGTTCTTGTAAGATGTGATGTGTCTCTTGTCTATTGTTTTGTGGTCAGTTTACATAATTCAATATTTTCTCTCAATTGTCGTGGTGGTGGTGAAGAAGGAATTCCACACCAGTATTCCCTTTATGTTGTAAGAGTCGGCTCTCAAACATGTAATGAATGGGCTGGTGATGCCTTACGCCCTATGATATATTTTCTTACTGTTAAGCAACTTGCAGAGCAGTTCATACTGAAGTCCTTTGATTTCATTACTTTTGCTGCAGTTGTAGCCAACTTGAAGAGTTCAGCAAGGTATGGCCTCTTTGAATACAAAAATTAATTTATCTATGGGTAGTATTCTGACAAACACTGCTACTCAGTGTAATGCAGACATTATTAATTTCTATTTATGGGACATTGCATTTTTATATCACATGTAGCATGTTTTGTATTAGCTATATGAAAACTAAATATCTTTTCAAATGATTGAAGTTTATCCGTAGTAATAATTTTGCATCGTTATTACATATTCCCTTTAACCTCTTGTTAATATATCATATTTAATTGATATGAAAGTTGAAGGTACTATTTCATGTCAGTGCCTGCTTCAGCACTGAGCCTTGGATAGAATTTAGTCAATCTGTTGTCTGCTTGTATAAATTTCCATTTGATAAATCACTATATGTTATGGCATCTATGAATAAAAGGTATACTTATGTGTTTTAAATCACTAATAGAGTAAGGTTATTATAACAGTTATTGGTGAAGAATAATCATTAGTGATAACATTTGCAGGTACTGTTTAATACGAGGTGATACTATGTAAACTTTGGAGCATCTGTATGCTATATATTTATTAATATGATGATTTTTGTTAGTACTTTAAAGCACATTTTCTTTATTTAAGTGATACATAAGAGTTTGAATAGTCATATTGTTTTCTTTATATTTGCTGTACTATTACCATATGTATTGCTATTACTTTTTGTGTTACTTATACTAGTATTGTACCGCTCTTCTGGTGTGTATTACGTCGGAAAAATATATTCATAAGCTCGTCATTATTTATGCCAATTGACTATTCAGCTACTCTTCCCATAATTAGAGAAACTAGGATAAAGTTTCCTGGATGGCATAACTTCATATCTCGTCTTTATTGTAATTTTTCCTATGGTGTTATCCCTCGAACATCGTTTAGATCATCACGTCATGTCTCTAGATATCTGGAATATGTGGTCTGTGTCTTTTTCCTCAGTAGATTTTCTTGAAGTCATTATTTGGAACTAGAAGATACTGTATATGGTCTTAAGACTGATGTATGTGACCTATTGGTATTGTTCCTTGGTAGATTCTCTTAACTCAGTATTGGAGTCATGTAATGTATGGTCGTACTATATGTGATCTATTCTCTTTGAAGTGACTTTTGGGAGGCCTGATGTTTTATGAGCTCAGTATGTTCATGTTTTTTATCATTAGATTCACTTTTACTTAATAATGAGGACCTTGTGAGTTATGGGCTTAATGTATGTGGTTTGGCTAACTTTTTCCTCTGTAGCTTCTTCTTTAAAGTCATTATTGGAGACAACAAGATATATGGTTTTAACATTGTGATCTGACTTATTTTTGTTTGTAGAATCTCTAAAATTCATTATTGAAGCTCATGTAATATATGGTCTTTATATATCTATGTGTTTAGCTTAAAGATGGTCTCAGATACTAAATATAATGATAATTGCGAAGTGTTATATTTACTGCACTTGATGTGTAAATCATGTTAATGCATGATAACATTTCTTAAGGTATTTAGTTTATAAAGGAATATAATGCCTTCCATTTACTCTAGGTAGTAGTATTACCGTAATAAATGCTTTAATCCTTAAAAAGCCTTGTAGACATCAGTTTCGTATTTAGATATTGATATATTAACTGTATATACAGTAATCTCGCTGCTACATTGTTAAAAATTATTACTCTGATGACTCGTACCTTAGAATATTAAACTCCTTTTAAAGTAACCATTTGTAGTACAGAAGGAGTGATTCTACTATAATATAGTCCAGTGGATGTCATCAGTAATGTGGATTGTTATCCATATGATTTTTTAATCCTTATTTTCATCTCCTCTTTTATGCAGAGGGGTAAGATGTCTTCCATTGTGAGGTTATCCTTTTGATTTAAATTCCATTATGATCACTGTTGTGTGTAAACGAACTTTATTGTGAATGGTGAACTTCTCTTCCTTTGTTACTTAGGATACAAAGGAGGTAATATTGAAATACTTTTATAGTACAAGATAAAACTAGACAAATACTTCGTTATCATGTGCTTAGAATGAAAAATCTGTAAACTTTCAAATGGATAATTTTTCTCCCATTGTTTTTCAATGTTTATTTAGACATGTTCCTTTTTGACTCTATTTTGAATTTGATACTAAATGCAGTACTTAGTAATGAGAGATGATATAAAGCAATTGCTTTGTGTGTTTTAGGTAGATGGGGTTTATAAATGCTACAGCTCAGTAATTATAATATCTCCTTCCCATTAGACCAGCGAATAGAAAATTACTCTTACTGAGATGAGCAAATAAAGTTTTGCAGTGCTTGATCTGCCAGTGAATTATTGTTATCCACCTAGTTATTTGTAAAAACATTCAGAAGCAAAGGGACTAGCTGAATACATATGAATGGTCCATCATATTACACATTAAGTGCAGGGAAATTAACCTTCTTCACTTTGAGCAATAATATGCATTCTTTTGTATGTTGTCCAGATATATAGGTTTTAGAATTCTCAAAATACTTGTATTTTCTCTCTATATGCTGTATCAGTAGCAGGATATGTTAAATATATCTATATTTAGGAATCAGAATACTGTACAACGTGATATTAGTCTTTGCCACTGGCAGAACCACATAGGTAGCTATGGAAAAATTTCTTTGACAAAAATTATAAAATTACATATCGGGTAATCATTTTTTATACATGTAGAATATCATTAACGTTGAAAATTTTGAGAACAAAATTAATTAATTGTGGGGCTTTGTTTTTTCTTCATACCACCAGAGAAGCAAGCCCAAAAGCCTATATAAAATCCTCTCCCTCTTATTCATATTCTGGATCTGCCTTTGTCACATTTGGAGGAGGCATGAAACCTAGGAAAAAAGGGAACAACAGAAAGTTCATTATCTATATTTTCGTTCTATTGTACATGTTTCTCTCGTTATTGCTGTAAAATCCATATTGTTTCATATAGTTTAGGTAATGATATAATAGTCATTAAAAAATTGCGTAATTGGCAAAATTTATGAAATATTGTTTCAAAAAGAATACTGTACAATTTAACAGCTTTAATAATGCTATGATGTGCATATGAGGTATTATAATGAAACCACTTTTTACCTAGTAATTGAAGTGTTGCAGATTTAAGATACCCTCTAGTGTTCTTAGATAAGGAACAAAAATTTGAATATATAAAGGTATGGGGAATGTAAAAAATATTTAGAATAATTACATAAATGTTAATAATTTATGGTAAATGTGTACGTCATATTGTCTAATAGGGGGCTCAAAGTGACACGTGCGCAAATAAAACTTCTTTTATAATGTCAAAATCAGACTAAATCTTGCTGTAGTTTATTGAAGTTTTAGATAGTAGTTGACTTTAATGTTTATGCAAATTGTTGTGTATTGTAATTAGTGATTACAGTAATCCTTGGAACATCTGAAATATTAAGCTGCTTCTATGGACATAATGAATGGCTTAGTGTCTGTGTGGTATACCATTTGAATTTTGATTATGCACTTATTGCAATGGTTGTCCAAAGGAAGTTAAACGAAAGTTGAATTTCCTAAAGCACCTAGTTGAAAATATTAGAATAGTGTCTCGAAATACGAGCTGAGATCACACCCAAAATATCTTAACACGTGGTGCAAATTCCTTTATGCTTTTATACCTTACAATCTTCAATAATTCCATCGTATTATGTTAACCACTTAATTTGACATTTGTTTAGATTGAAGATTTCCAAGTTAAAATTTTTATCAATGACGGATCATTTTTGTCTCAAGATATTACTTAGACATATCCAGTGTTTACTGAAACGAAATTATTCTTCTTGTATGATACAATTTTTTTAAAGTTCTCATTCAAGCTGGTACCCAAGGTGATAAAAACACAGTATTAGTTTTGGTTCAAAGGCACTGTTGTACAAGTTTTTGTGTGTATAATTTTACATAGAATGTTTTAATAATTAGTCAGGTGCTAACGTATATACATGCTCATATACATTTTAGTTTAGTGTTACAGTATCAGTATTTTGCCCCATAATTTTTCCTTTGTAGATTGACACAAGATTTGCTTGTGAACAATTGCTCATACTCCTACAAAAAATCTCATTTTAGTTTAATAATCAGACTGTTCTCATATTTTAAGCTTTTTCTGTGTAGCTAAACAGAAGCAACGTTGAAGTGTTACAAGCCCCTTTTTCCTATTTATCTTGTTCAAGACTATATTTTCACGTCCATATATAAGCACCACAATATTCATTATTCTAACCTATAACTTGTCAGCTGTTGCAAGGTATAATCTCCATGCTTAACAGAGACTAACTATGCTTCCACCAGACAGAGATTTCTGACGGGATGCATGAAAACAAAGATATGCTTCATGATTAACATTCATTTAATTTAAAGGTAATTTAAAAATGGACTGCTTTGAATAATTTTAATTGAAAAATGGACTGGTTTGAAAAGTTACAGTAATTGTTATTTGCATGTTGGGTTTACTTTATTGTTGTGATCCACCACTTAAAGAACTGATGTTTATTACTATACCTCCTCCAAAGATTTACTTCAAGATTTTTAATATACATGGGATCTGCTATTCCATATGCAGTGTAGTACGTTAATACTGTATTACGTTGAATATTTTAAGTATGTAATTTCTAGATATCATAAGGTTTTCTTAGACGAGACTGTCTTTAATGATTATATAGTATTTCTCTCGCCTTTTGTTGTCTTTTATGCAATATGTAAATTATTAAAGTAGTTTAGCACTATTCCCACTAGCTTTTATAATATTACTATGTTTTCTTTAGCTGCAGTGTCAAATATACTGTACTTTAAATATAAGCTCATGTAGTGCACTAGATATTATTAAGCTAAAATACTGCAGTAGAGCCTTGTAACTTGATATGCTCAGTTCAAGGAAGAAAAATTTAAAACTAACGAAACGGAGCCCTACTTTGTCATAAGTTTATCTCAGGGCACAAAAAAAGAAAAACTAGTCTGTGATATAAACAAAGCCTCAATTTGATTCCTGTAGCTACAGTCCACTTGCAAAATCCTGCCATAAGATATGTACGCTATTACAGTAATATGCATACTTACATTATACTGTGTGGTACTTTTACTGTAACAAAGAAGTAGTGGTGCTTGAAAATTGGGTTCCCATCATGATTACATAGGATAACCACTTAAAGAGTACTAAATATAAAAACTCCTCTCACAAGGCCATAGAATAAATGTTTAAACATTTATCTTGATATCTGCAATTTGGCTACATCACTTAATTAAATGCTCCTTTCATCATCTGCATATCAAAGAAAGTGTTGAAGGTAGGAAAAAATTATAATTATAATAATATAATTAAACGACAAACATAGCACAAGCTACCTGACAACAGCGAGGCAGCAGACATTATTGAGGGGGAGAGGTGGAGGAGGATGGAAACTGGCATTATCTATCAACAACAAAATCTTAAAATTTAAATTATTTTCACCACGATAATAAAATTATAGTAATAATAATAATAATACATATGATATGAGAGAAAACTCCGGCAGCTACCAATGGTTTTCAAAGGTATGCATGAGTGTATGTGTGCATGTCTAATACACACTGCGAGAAAATGAGAGGCTTGGGTAATGTGCACATTCTTGGGGGGTAGATACCAATTAACGTGTTTGAGGTGGTGTTATAACAATTTAGATATTATTATTATTGTTATTCTTCTTCTTATTATTATTATTATTATTATTATTAACACAAAGAAGACATTGGCGTATGTGCTTTTCCTCTCTCTAACATAGCCTAAAAGATATTAGCCTAAGCACTTTCCACTCTTATCATATGCTTTATTATTATTATCATTATTGTGATACGAGATGATAGCCCAAATCTTTTCAGCTCTCTCTCTCTTTGAATTTGCATGTGACATGTGCCATCTATTGACAAAACAATGACACAGCTGGGATATATTTTGTCGTTGCCTCAAAATGTTGACGACATAGGAGTTAAACAACAAAAAGCGGGGCAAGGAATAATGGGGACCCTCTGTATTTGGTAAAGCAATTAAACCTTGGACTATTGGAACCATTATTTTCATTGCTACGGATATATAGTTTGTATATTCCTATTTTAATAGACACTAGGCTTAAGCTGTAAATTTTTTGATCCACAATAATTATTATAATTATGATTTATTTAATATTTTGGGTGTTTTCTCTGATAGTTCAGTGCTTCACCAAAATATTATATACAGGTATTTACATTATTTTGGTTATTTTAAAGTCTGAAATTTAATAGCTTCACCAAAAGACCATTTACAAATACCTTATGTATTCCAAGTTGTTGGAGTAGTCTTTGATTGTCTAGGATTATGACCAATATTTTACTTCTATATCAACTCTATTTGACTGTTCTGTACCTTGATCTTCATGCTCATTGTGGTGATTTATTTCGCAAAAGAAAATTTTATCATTTAAATACTAATGGGCTGTGGCTACTAGTGATGAAGGGTATAAACCACAAAAAGTAAAAGTAAAGGAAGTAAAGAACATTATAAAGTAAGTTGAGAAATTAAATAACTTTATTAATAGAAATGAGAAATAAGTTTTATTGTTGTATATATTGATAGTTTTCTGTTGTATAAGCACTCTCATTGCTTACCAGTGTTCTGCAACTTCATAGTTTCTACTCATTGAAGGCTGTTTTTACTTTTCGGAAATTTTTCGTCAAGTCTTAAATGTTTTTCTATATGTATAATTAATTTAGCTGAAGTGCTGGGTTAAACAAGAGAATAAATAGTTTTTCACAAACCATCAGACAAAGTGCTTCAACAGCCAAACTTTCATTCACCTGTAGCCCTGACAGTATAAACAACATACACTTCAGACACCTGGATCCATAAGGTACACACTCATATCTGAAAGCAAACACACCAAACCCAACAAAAAGCCTATGCTACCTTCTTCACATCAACTCATTAGACTACTCTGCACTTCCTCCAAAGTTATCGAATGACTGTCACCCACAATTTGTAGCCTGTACAATCTACCCAGAACACTTGCATATAAATATAAAAATTCAAATACAGCTACAGACCTCTTCTTCACACACTACACGAGGGGTTCTCCACAAAGCTACTTATTAGGAGCCCAAGCCAAATCCAGTTACTCCTCAAAAAAAAAAAAATAATAATAATGATATGGTAAGAAAAAGATACATCTATGTCATTAAAACATGCCACAAAAATAAAAAACAAATTGAACCAAGACTTAATGCCCTCAGGTCACTTGCCCCGTACCATATTTGGACCTAACAAAGAAACCACTATTACAGAATATAACAATATATACTTACAAGAAGAAACCAAAGCCCTAATTGACATAAAAGGTACGCATATATTTGCTCCAGCCTCCTGAACTAAATCTGCCCTAAGCACGACATGGTAAAACATCCACACGCACCAAGGAACATTAATATTATATCTAACGCACAATATCACAAATATTGTCATTCCCTTACACCCACCCCAAACCAGCCTCTGCAAATAAATCTAAAGGCTCACCACCCATTTTACTCCCTATTCCATCCAGTCCTTCAGTGACAACACTGCTGTATGCACAACCTCCCAACATCCATCCTTTTGAAATCTCCCTTCCCTGTGAAGACAAAGTTCACTTGGCCAGGTTGTGATGTGGGCACCACCACCCAGCTTTGCTAGTGATGCCTGTCTAGGATGTATCACATTACCTCATGCAATTAAACACATTATGGAAGACTATGATGCACTAAACCACATGTGCCAACAACACAACTAACACTTCCTGATGAGAGCTCTTAGAGATTGCTTAGGATTGGGGTTGTGCGGCCAGGAATATTTGGGAGCAACAACAGAAATTGCCATGTTGTAGTTTGGCATTTCCTTTAAGACTCAGAAGAAATATAAACACTTCTTTAACAGCATTGTCAAGTACATCGTCAGAGTATATATCAATTGGCATTCCAAAAAGCCAAGAAGACAAGTACTGTATGAGTCATCAGCTGTATTACTTCTTTATTAAACGTACTTATTTTTTTGTAATGTACAGGGGATCCTTGATTTATGTCGGAGTTCTGTTCCTGATATGTAATGTAATCCGGATTTCATTGTAAGTCAGAACATATATAGAAGCATCTATGCTAATGCAGTAGTAAAGTGTTTCCCTTTTCCATGCATTTTACTATTTCTAATTTCACTTCCATGGTGATGGCTTTTATTTTCTTGCCATCAGAAGAATATGCTTTACGCTTGGGAGACATAATATAGGCCAATAATTAAAAAAAAAAAATAATAATAATTTATGGGAGATGTGTTGTAACCATGAAACATTGTAACTCAAGGACATCATAAACCAAGGACCCCCTGAGTGTGCTTTTATAGGAAAACTATTCATCAGCTTGAATGAACAATGTATTGAGTATTACCAGTTTCTAGTACAGCCATGTTTTCACTAAATACTTGGGTCTATGGTGTGTAGAAAATGTGTGGAAATGTTGAAAAGAAAGACTAGTAACGTCTATGTTCATTTCATTCCTATCTGGTGATGGATATTCACTACAATACCCATAATTACTAAAAAAAAAAAAAAAAAAAAAAAATGACAATCTTAACAGTTTGTATAACAAACACAAAGTTAATGTTCAGAGGTCATACGTATATAAGGAAAAGAAGTATTCAAAAGTTTTCTTTAATACAAGGATTTTGTTCATTGTGAGCACAAAATTGTTTATAATATTTCCAGCACATAAACCAACTGACGTAAAATTGCACAACAATATCTAAAAATGAAAGTGATAGGACTTTAAAGTTTAAAGTATTCAGCTGAAAAAAATGTCTATTCAACATACTCATTCTCCAACTGCCCAAAAAAAACTGATAGAATTACCTATTTATTAAAATTTCATTAGAGTCAGCTTTACTTGGTGTCTTCAAAAATTATATAACCATGCCAGGTTTCCTTATTAATAAAGAGCTCAATCATCTTTACCAAAACTGGATATCTAAATCACTCTTCTGTATGCAAACTAGTGGTTAATATTCACATTCCTCAAATGCATCATTATGGTATACTGATGAAATTTCAAGCTCAAAAGATCCTGAAAGCACAATGTGACATTTCTATTTCAAATGTTCATTAATATCATTTGTCTGTCCTGTATTTGAAAAATAAATTACACTAAATAATCATACACTTTCACTGCATATCCTAAAAATAAAATACCATTAACTAATCTCTCTCTTTCTCCTTATTACCCCAACCGGGAGTTGAACCTAGGATACATAATTACTGTGCCAAGGCACTACCAACTACATCACAGGAGATTTTATAAAGGAAACCAACCTTACAGCTTAACTGCTATATTAGGAATGCTCACTTTCTATCTTAATGACTTTTTGTTCATATTACAGTTTCTCCCAACCTCACTCGTGGCTTCGTTTTTGCGTTCAATTCAAATCCCAATCTAATTAGGACCAACACTAATCAAATAAGCACATTACCACATGAGAAAACAAGAATCCTTTTTACCCCTGGGACTTGAACCTAAGACACAGTAATTATGTGTCCTAGGTTCAAGTCCCAGTTGGGGTAAAAAGGATTTATGTTTTCACATGTGGTAATGTGCTTTTTTTTTTATTATTGTTGGTAATAATTAGATTAGGATATGAATTAACTGTGATAATGAAGCCACAAGTGAGGCTTTAAGAAACTGTAATATGAACAAAGAGGCATTCCGATAGAATGTGTTCATTCCTAGTATAGCAGTTAAGATATAAGGTTGGTTTCTCTTTTAAGACCTTCTGTGGTGTAGTTGGTAGTGCCTTGGCACAGTAATTATGTGTCCTAGGTTCAAGTTCGGTTGGGGTAAAAAGGATTCATGTTTTTACATATGGTAATGTGCTTAGTTGATATATATATATATATATATATATATATATATATATATATATATATATATATATATATATATATATATATATATATATATATATATATATATATATAATACCGATAGAATGTGTTCATTCCTGGTATAGCAGTTAAGATATAAGGTTGGTTTCTCTTTCAAGACCTTCTGTGGTGTAGTTGGTAGTGCCTTGGCACAGTAATTATGTGTCCTAGGTTCAAGTTCGGTTGGGGTAAAAAGGATTCATGTTTTCACATATGGTAATGTGCTTAGTTGTGATATATATATATATATAATATATATATATATATATATATATATATATATATATATATATATATATATATATATATATATATATATATATATGGCAATGTATCCATGGACACCAGCCTTATGTACTTATTTTTGTTTGATTGAAGATGCACAATTTGGTAATATATAGAACTAAAGCCAAGTACCAATATGCATTTAGGAATTATGAGGCTGTAGTCACTTTCTCCTTGATTTTATTTTTCATGCCACCATTAACCTGACAACAGTTGAGGTTATTCTACTGACTGAGCAGGATACGGTGTCTTATTTAAGAATAGGAAAACAAAAGCCTATTTTCATTAAAATAAAATTTAAATTTCCTACTATATCTCTAATATTGAATATAATTTTACTGACATCCACACCTGTATATATATACTATTTTTGATCAGAATGTTTTCAGCTTTTATATACTTCATCATATAACTGAAGTGGTACTGACATAGCGTACAGTACTACATAACAGGTATGTCAACTGGTATTCAGTATATTGGATATAAACATAGCAGTTTCATGTTGTATCCATTTCAGTCTACCTTTTCTAAAATGGTAAATGAACTCCTGAAAAACTCGTAAGAGAGTATATATAGCGATATTAGATCCTAAGATATATAGACGATTTTGAAACAACAAAATATATATGTCCTATATATACAGTATTCTGCATTAAAACAAAGAATATGCTCTAACCTGTAATATCCTCAGGGCCTCATTAACACTCATAGCAGTAAAAAAATATCTTTACCTTCAAATGAGAAGAGAATTTACACCATTTCATCTAAATACTACACTTAATAAATAATATATACACAGGTTTAACAATACCTGCCTAAAAGAAGAATACAGTCACCTCTCGATTTAATCGAGTTTAAACTATGCGAATTTGGATTAACACATATGAAAATAATAGTAAAAAAATTTGAATTACAAGATTAACGCGAGCGAGAAAAATGGTTCAGTTTGGTAAATCTGTATATCTTTAACACTGTACACTAATTTATTATAATATACATAAGTACAGGTATTTCAGCTTTGTTATGTACTTGTAAAATATTACTTACCTTATTTCTTTGGCATAGTGTGTTTATGTACGCTTGTGGAACATATCTATGCCTATTACCATTATTGTACTTTGGAAATAAAGGTTTATTATTATTATATTATTTGAATTACACGAGCATTTTGAGAACCTATCCTCGGGTCATGTCGAGAGGAGACTGTACATATATGTGCGGTGATTATATATATGCCATCAAAACTTAAATCTATCTACTATATACAAAGAAAACCTGGTGTACTCTCATCCTATATCTGTAAGAAATTTCATCACCAAAATACACGTGTAAGAGGATGTTCTGCGACATAGCCTTTGTTATGGATGACAGCATCGGCAATCTTGCATAGCGCACTGTCTGTACTAATAAAGGGCCCATCTTCAATTTCTTTAATTGCAATCTTGATGCGATTCAAGGCTTCCTGGCAAAAGGTGATGGCCAGAAGTACCTGATAAAACAAAATCTTCCAGTAATTTGAACAATATCAAGAAAGGGTATTCTTGTAAAAGAAAATTACAAGTTAGCTTCGTTTATATATGTTTCATGTCATTAAAACATGATCCACATCCTAATGAAGTCAGCCCAGTAGCCACAGCTGAAGTAAAGAATCATGGTAGCATGGCTTCAACATACCCTACATATTGCTCTTTCCAATTAGTCATCTTCCAAAAAAGAATAAATATGGAAGTGAGGTTATACTTATCCCCCACTCCATTCTCCCTTATAGTCATTTTTATGATGATAGACTGTATGTAGAACTACATTCTCCCACATAACAAAGAATATATGAAGTATTATATCTGAAGACATCAAGCATGAGGTCTGGCTTTTCTTATTCATATCCTGTAGTTACATCAAGCAAGTCATTCTTCCTTTACATCTTAGTCACACTGGATATGAAACACTATTTCTGTCACAGAACGGTAGTTTCCAAATTATTTACTTTTTACTGTAGGTTGACCGTTCAAAGACATTGTAGCAACTCACATGCTTCAACAAGCTTATTGTGCCTTAGACAAACATATACAAAGTAATTTCTAAAGTATAATACTGTATATACATAGGACCGTAGGAGAAAGCATATTAAAATACGAAGCCAAACCACAAGAAATGGTTAAAATACAACATTTCTGCAGCCAGTATCACGTAACATTGTTGCGAAACAATATTTTTCATTAATTTCATTAAGCAGAGGAATATACAGAGCTCTGAGGAAAATGTGGCTCTAGCAGTGCCTCTCCATCCCTAATTGTTTTACTTGAAAAAGAATAGATGAAAATGGGTAATGTGTGTGTGTGATGAAACCTTACTACCTTGCATATGTTAAAGGTTTTGGTCACTGTCATATTCCTAACACAACACAGCATGGGGTATGGCAATACCTTTCTTACAAAATTTTCTTTTTTGCGCCAAAAAGAAGTAATATGCAAGGAAAGATAGGCTATGTAGTTATGCTACATTTTTTGTTACAGTTGCATTCTTTAAACTTTGGTAATGGGTGGCTTCTAGCTAAGCTATGAGCTGAGCGTCCTGTCTCCCATATGTCACTCTTTTTTTATATACTGCATAACTCAAGCCTTCTCCTGGGTCGGAGGACAAGAGTACTGTTTTCACGAACCTTTGTATATTGTAGCTTCCTCTTGAGAAAAGTCAAAGCATAAGAGGGGGTTCAGGTAGTAAAACTTAAACTAGATTCCCAATATTGGATTTCTTTTGATGAATAGGTTTGTGCTCTGGTTTAGTAATATAGATTTGCTTCAAGAAGCTTGTAACAAATGCATTACTAAAATATAGTATTGATATTATAGAAAAACTCACCTCATGATCAGCATTCCTGACACCAATACTGTAAGAGCGTGATGCACGGCCAAGAACGGCAGTTATGGCATAAATATCGATTGCACAATTTGCTAGCCTAGCCAATTCCAACTGGTTCGAAGGGTCTACAACATTCTTACCTGCAAATGAATATAAGGTCATAAGTATTCAGGTCACTAACAAATGCCTCCTAGTTCTATTGCTAATTTTTTGTAGGTATGACAAAAATATAGAGGCTTAGTCTCTGGCTTGAGCTCGTTGTGCAGTAGGTCTCACAAATGACCTGCCAATGTTTTCATTGTATGTACTAAATTTGCAGGAGCTAAAGGACGAAAGGTGCCATTACCTACCACATCACTGACATGACTTTTTTTTTTAAGTGTGTGACACTGTGACAGGCAAAATCTGCCTTCATCAATAAAGGCCCGGGAATGAGAAAACACCAAGACAAAGGAAAAGAAGAAGGTTAAGGACAAGGTAGAGATGAGGTAATATCACACAAAGGAAAATGACACACAGAAACAACAGTCAAAGAACAGAGGACCTACAGATATGGAGGACTAAGCCTTGAGATGACGATAGATCTGCTTTTTGAAGGATGATAGGTCATAAGACTTAGGAAAGGCAGAAGGAGGAAGAGAGTTCCAGAGTCTGGAAGTAGATGGGAAGAAGCAGTCGCTGCACCGACCAATCCACAGACTACATATCTCCACACAGTACCTGTGAGATGAGGCTGCTTGGCGAGTGTTATGTGACATAGGAAGTGGGGGAGGGATACAACTCGCCAACTCATCAGATCTGCGATGCGATGAAAGTAGTAGCGATAGAAAAGAAAAAGGGAAGATACCTTATGGCGAAGATAGAGAGAATCCAGATTAGAAGTTAGAGAAGGAACATTAATGAGGCTAACTGACATAGATTCAACCCTATCAAGGAGCTAAGTATAAGAAGAAGCACCCCAGATGTGTGAAGAGTATTCTAAGCAGGAACGGATAAGACCTTTATAAATTTTAAGTAACTCTAATGGGGAAAATTAATGACAAAAACAAAACAAAACCCTAATTTTTTGGATGAAGATTTAGAAATTTTGATTATGTGATTCCTCCAAGACAAGTTAGAGGCTATATGGATTCCTAGTATGTGATAGAATTAAGAGGGTAAATTTCGTTAGTTTCAAAGATAATAGGGTTATCAGGAGGAGAAAACAATAAAGAGATAGCCAGAAACTGTGTCTTGGAGGCATTGACTTTAACTAAATTTTGAGTGCTCCACTCTGATACCTTCTGCAAATCAGAGTTGAGAGTAGAAGAAAGAGTGATACCAGACTGATTACAGCAGATGAAGGTTGTGAAGAAAAGGCAGAGGAAAAGGGAAGGGGATTGTAGATCATTGATGAAGAGAAGGAACAGTGTAGGTGAAAGAACAGAGCCCAGTGGAACACCACTGCTAACAGAGAAAGGGCTAGATGTTGTACCATCAAAAAATACAGACATAAAACGGTCAGAATGAAAACTGGAAATCAGAGAACAGAGAGAAGGGGTAAAGCCATAGGCAGGGAGTTTGGCCAACGGAACCTTGTGCCAGACTCTGTCAAAAGCCTTTGAGATATCAAGGGCGACAACAAAGGATTCCCCATAGTTCCTCAGAGAAGATGACCATACATGAGTAAGATAGGACAGGTCACCAGAGGATCTTGCCTTGCAGAAGCCATACTGATGATCGGAGATAAGTGAGTTAGAGTCAACGTGTTTCAAGAAGTGAGCACTGAGCAAAGTTTCAAAAATTCTAGCAATAGAGAAGGTTAGGGCAATAGGTTGGTAGTTTGAAGGAATAAAGCGATCACCCTTCTTAGGAACTGGTTGAACTTGAGCATGCTTCTAAGATGAAGGATATATTCTGGTTGACAGAATGAGGCGAAAAAGAAGGCAAAGCATGGGAGCCAGTTCATCTGCAAACTCCTTAAGGAACCTTGCAGGGATACCATCGGGGCCAGATGCCTTGTTCGTCTTTAGCGAGCAAAGAACCTTATGAACTTTGCATGAAGAAAGAATAAGGGACGGCATAGGGTTACAGAGGAGTAAAGATTGAGGAACAGGTGCGCTGGAATCACTTATAGAAGAGTTGGTAGAAAAAAGGAGAGCCAAAGAGAGTGGCTTTGTCAGTGGGAGAGCAAGCTATAGAACCATCAGAATGAATGACAGGGGAAAAGCTTGAGTTATAGAAGTTATTGGAGAGGTTTATGGCTAAGGACCAGAAGCATTTCTCAGTGGGAGGAGTTAAGGTCATCAACTTCCCTTCTTTTAAAGGAAGCCTTAGACCTTCAACTCTGAGCAGTACAGCGATTCCTAGCTACAATAAAAGCAGAACGAGTTAAATCGGAAGGAGAAGCTTGGTATGATCGGTGTGCCCGATTCCTGGCCTGGATAGCCATGGAGCAGGCACGGTCAAACAAAGGTTTAGGGGGAGAGAAGGTTTTTATAGAAGAGGGAATGTACGCCTCCATTCCCGAGGTCATGATTTTGGCAACTTTTAGGGCTACCTGATAAGGGTTGCGGAACCAAAAGGAGTAGTCATCCCATGGGAAGTCAAAGAGGAAGTTATGCAAATTTTCATGTTGAGTACGCTCAAAGTGCCAAAGGCAGTGCTGAGTAGGAAGGATTGGTGGAGATGGAGCGAAAATGGATGAGATTGAGATCATAGAGTGGTCAGAGTTACCAAGAGGGGAAAGCACAGAAAAAGAGTAGCTTGAAGGGTTTGAAAAAGTTAGAAGTAAGATATAGGTCAAGAGTGTGTGCTACTTATTTGTGACGATCAGGAACACGAGTAGGATGTTTGATAATTTGCTCCAGATCGCGAGTAATAGAGAAAGCAAGGGCCTCACTTCCACCCACACTGGTGTGAGAAGAATTAAGCCAGCCACTCACTGTGGTGTACATTGAAGTCTCCAATGTAGAGAACTTCGGCATGTAGATGAAAAGATAGCAAGGACTCATGGCATGAGGACAGACAGTCAAACAAAGACACAAACCCAGTGGACTTTGAAGAACAATAGCAGAAGCAAAGGAAAATAGTGGTAGCGGAGAGAAAGATTTACAGACAGAGAACATCAAAGTCAGGAGATTCAAGGTCCATGAGCATCGCAATAGGAGTGTTAGTGTTGCAGTAGGCACAGACCCCACCTCTGGAACAAAAACGAGTATACAGCTCATAGTGAGAGATTTGAAATGGGTCAATGGAAGCATGTATAGACAGATGGGTTTCAGATAGAAGGACGAGGTTAGGGAGGAAAGTACTCAAGAGTAGTTCCACAGATGAAAGATTAGAGTACAACCCACGAATGTTAGAATACTAAATACAGCAAAATCTGTCTAATGCACACAATCAAAGGACTGGAAGAATGTGAAATGATGACCATAGGTCTGGATCAGGCAGTGAATAAATAAAATTTTTAGCATGAAAATGTGTATATAATTTACTATATTCTAATTATGAAAAACATGCTGCAAACAAACTTGTTACATATGCTAAATTACAATACTGTATAATAAAAAAAAATATATGAATAGATGTGACATAGTAAGGCACTTGTTTTGAAGTGTTGTCTTAGGAAGATTATTCTAATATTATGCTCTAATGAAAGTATACATTGGCAAATTACATAAGGTAATATAATTAAAATAGCTGTGTGCAAAAATACTTTCATTATATTCACTGCATATCAAATAGGGTGACAAAAAAGTATATACTTGGAGTTTCATGGAAAAAGAAATACATATACTGTTTGCATTGTCATAAGAACCAACTAAATGGGATTGAATGGCTTTTGTTAGTGTGAATGGGCCAGGATGTGAGAGAAGTGAGGAAGAGTGGGATGAATTCTGGAATGAGATAACTAGGTGTGTGGATGGTCTGAGTAGAAGGAACTATGTAGTTGTGTTGGGTGACTTGAGTGCCAGAGTGGGTGATGGAGAGGTAGAAGGTGTTGTAGGAAAGTATGGGGTACCAGGTGGGAATGAGAGTGGCAAGAGATTGTTAGATATGTGTGTGGAGCAAGAGTTGGTGATAGGTAATAGTTTTTTCAAGACGTTAATAAATAAGTATACATGGATGAAAGTGGCAAATGGAAGAGTGAAAGAAAGAGCACTGATGGATTATGTGTTGGTAGCAAAGAGCATGACTGGTAGAGTGAAAGATGTGCATGCATTTAGGGGTGTGGTTGCTGGGAAGTCTGATCATTTTTTGGTTGAAGCAAAGTTGGTAGTAGCAAAAGAGTGGGGAAATAGAGTGGGGAGATGTAGAAGGGAAATGGTGAAGGTGGAAGAGTTGAAAAAGCCAGAGAAGAGACAGGAATATCAGGACAGGTTGAAAGTAGCATATGACAGGGTGAAAGAAAGAGAAGTTAGGGAGTTAGAGGAGGAATGTGGGTTGATGAAAGAATGTTTTGTGGGACATGCAAGTGATGTGTGTGGAAAGAAGTTTGTTGGAGGTGGCATGAGGAGGGGCAGCGAGTGGTGGAATGAAGGGGTGAAAATGAAGGTAAAAGAGAAAAGGAGAGCTTTTGAGGAATGGCTGCAGTGTAAAAGTAGGGAGAAGTATATGAAAGATATAGGGAGAAAAATGTGGAAACCAAGCGGAAGGTAGAGGAAGAGAAGAGGTTGGCAAATGTTAGGTGGGGACAGGATTTTAGTAGGTCATATAAGGAGAATAAATATAAGTTTTGGAAAGAAGAGAAGAGAGTAAGGAAGGGTGGATCGAGGATGGAAGAGACAGTGAAAGATGTGAATGGACAGATGTTAAGAGGGAACGATGCAAGGAAAAGATGGGCAGAATATTTTGAGTGCTTGCTGAATGTTGAGGAAGGTAGAGAGGTAGCTATAGTGGCAGTGGGGGGTGTTCAAGTGCCAGTAATGGGAGATGAAAATGAGAGAGAGATTACAAGAGAGGAGGTGGAAAGGGCATTGCATGAAGTGAAAGCAGGTAAAGCACCTGGAATGGATGGTGTGAGAGCGAATATGTTGAAAGAAGGGGGTGTGACTGCATTGGAATGGATAGTGAGAGTGTATAATATATGCTTTATGTTGTCAATGGTGCCAGAGGAATGGGTGACTGCTTGTATAGTGCCGCTATTCAAAGGTAAGGGAGATGTGTATGAATGCAGTAATTTTAGGGGTATAAGTTTGTTGAGTGTGGTAGGAAAAGAGTATGTTAGGATACTGATTAATAAGATTAGGAATAAGACAGAAAATGTGATCGCAGAAGTGCAGAGTGGTTTTAAGAGAGGTCGAGGTTGTATAAATCAGATTTTTATAGTTAGGCAGTTATGTGAGAAATATTTAGCAAAGGGTAAGGATGTGTATTTTGCATTTTTGGATCTTGAGAAAGCGTATTATAGAGCTGATAGAGAGGCAATGTGGAATGTTTTGAGGTTATATGGAATTGATGGTAAACTGTTGCATGCAGTGAAGAGTTTGTATGAGGGCAGTAGAGCTTGTGTTAGGGTAGGGAATGAAGTGAGTGAGTGGTTTCCAGTGAGTGTGGGACCGAGACAGGGATGTGTGATGTCACCATGGCTGTTCAATTTGTAAACTGATGGAGTCGTAAGAGAGGTGAATGAGCGAGTGCGTGGTCGAGGTTTGACAATGGTAGATAGGGATGATAGCGAGTGGGAGCTGAATCAGTTGCTGTTTGCAGATGATACTGTGGTGGTGGCAGATTCAGAGAAGAAGCTGTGTCAGTTAGTGTCAGAATTTGTAATGATGTGTGAGAGAAGGAAGTTGCAAGTGAATGTGGGAAAGAGTAAGGTTATGAGGTGTACAAGAACTGAGGATGGTGCTGGATTGAATGTTATGTTGAATGGAGAGACACTTGAGGAAGTTGATCAGATTAAGTATTAGGCTCGGTTATAGCTGTAAATGGTGGAGTGGAAGCAGATGTGTGTCACAGAGTCCATGAAGGATGTAAAGTGTTGGGTGCATTGAAAGGAGTGATGAAGAATATTGGGTTGGAAATGAATGTTAAGAAAGCATGTATAGACAGATGGGTTTCAGATAGAAGGACGAGGTTAGGGAGGAAAGTACTCAAGAGTAGTTCCACAGATGAAAGATTAGAGTACAACCCACGAATGTTAGAATACTAAATACAGCAAAATCTGTCTAATGCACACAATCAAAGGACTGGAAGAATGTGAAATGATGACCATAGGTCTGGATCAGGCAGTGAATAAATAAAATTTTTAGCATGAAAATGTGTATATAATTTACTATATTCTAATTATGAAAAACATGCTGCAAACAAACTTGTTACATATGCTAAATTACAATACTGTATAATAAAAAAAAATATATGAATAGATGTGACATAGTAAGGCACTTGTTTTGAAGTGTTGTCTTAGGAAGATTATTCTAATATTATGCTCTAATGAAAGTATACATTGGCAAATTACATAAGGTAATATAATTAAAATAGCTGTGTGCAAAAATACTTTCATTATATTCACTGCATATCAAATAGGGTGACAAAAAAGTATATACTTGGAGTTTCATGGAAAAAGAAATACATATACTGTTTGCATTGTCATAAGAACCAACTAAATGGGATTGAATGGCTTTTGTTAGTGTGAATGGGCCAGGATGTGAGAGAAGTGAGGAAGAGTGGGATGAATTCTGGAATGAGATAACTAGGTGTGTGGATGGTCTGAGTAGAAGGAACTATGTAGTTGTGTTGGGTGACTTGAGTGCCAGAGTGGGTGATGGAGAGGTAGAAGGTGTTGTAGGAAAGTATGGGGTACCAGGTGGGAATGAGAGTGGCAAGAGATTGTTAGATATGTGTGTGGAGCAAGAGTTGGTGATAGGTAATAGTTTTTTCAAGACGTTAATAAATAAGTATACATGGATGAAAGTGGCAAATGGAAGAGTGAAAGAAAGAGCACTGATGGATTATGTGTTGGTAGCAAAGAGCATGACTGGTAGAGTGAAAGATGTGCATGCATTTAGGGGTGTGGTTGCTGGGAAGTCTGATCATTTTTTGGTTGAAGCAAAGTTGGTAGTAGCAAAAGAGTGGGGAAATAGAGTGGGGAGATGTAGAAGGGAAATGGTGAAGGTGGAAGAGTTGAAAAAGCCAGAGAAGAGACAGGAATATCAGGACAGGTTGAAAGTAGCATATGACAGGGTGAAAGAAAGAGAAGTTAGGGAGTTAGAAGAGGAATGTGGGTTGATGAAAGAATGTTTTGTGGGACATGCAAGTGATGTGTGTGGAAAGAAGTTTGTTGGAGGTGGCATGAGGAGGGGCAGCGAGTGGTGGAATGAAGGGGTGAAAATGAAGGTAAAAGAGAAAAGGAGAGCTTTTGAGGAATGGCTGCAGTGTAAAAGTAGGGAGAAGTATATGAAAGATATAGGGAGAAAAATGTGGAAACCAAGCGGAAGGTAGAGGAAGAGAAGAGGTTGGCAAATGTTAGGTGGGGACAGGATTTTAGTAGGTCATATGAGGAGAATAAATATAAGTTTTGGAAAGAAGAGAAGAGAGTAAGGAAGGGTGGATCGAGGATGGAAGAGACAGTGAAAGATGTGAATGGACAGATGTTAAGAGGGAACGATGCAAGGAAAAGATGGGTAGAATATTTTGAGTGCTTGCTGAATGTTGAGGAAGGTAGAGAGGTAGCTATAGTGGCAGTGGGGGGTGTTCAAGTGCCAGTAATGGGAGATGAAAATGAGAGAGAGATTACAAGAGAGGAGGTGGAAAGGGCATTGCATGAAATGAAAGCAGGTAAAGCACCTGGAATGGATGGTGTGAGAGCGAATATGTTGAAAGAAGGGGGTGTGACTGCATTGGAATGGATAGCGAGAGTGTATAATATATGCTTTATGTTGTCAATGGTGCCAGAGGAATGGGTGACTGCTTGTATAGTGCCGCTATTCAAAGGTAAGGGAGATGTGTATGAATGCAGTAATTTTAGGGGTATAAGTTTGTTGAGTGTGGTAGGAAAAGAGTATGTTAGGATACTGATTAATAAGATTAGGAATAAGACAGAAAATGTGATCGCAGAAGTGCAGAGTGGTTTTAAGAGAGGTCGAGGTTGTATAAATCAGATTTTTATAGTTAGGCAGTTATGTGAGAAATATTTAGCAAAGGGTAAGGATGTGTATTTTGCATTTTTGGATCTTGAGAAAGCGTATTATAGAGCTGATAAATGTTTTGAGGTTATATGGAATTGATGGTAAACTGTTGCATGCAGTGAAGAGTTTGTATGAGGGCAGTAGAGCTTGTGTTAGGGTAGGGAATGAAGTGAGTGAGTGGTTTCCAGTGAGTGTGGGACCGAGACAGGGATGTGTGATGTCACCATGGCTGTTCAATTTGTAAACTGATGGAGTCGTAAGAGAGGTGAATGAGCGAGTGCGTGGTCGAGGTTTGACAATGGTAGATAGGGATGATAGCGAGTGGGAGCTGAATCAGTTGCTGTTTGCAGATGATACTGTGGTGGTGGCAGATTCAGAGAAGAAGCTGTGTCAGTTAGTGTCAGAATTTGTAATGATGTGTGAGAGAAGGAAGTTGCAAGTGAATGTGGGAAAGA
Organism: Halocaridina rubra; assembly: GCA_037179515.1. Lineage (NCBI taxonomy): Eukaryota > Metazoa > Arthropoda > Malacostraca > Decapoda > Atyidae > Halocaridina > Halocaridina rubra. Next base: position 92,150 of record JAXCGZ010000243.1, read on the forward strand.
GTAAGGTTATGAGGTGTACAAGAACTGAGGATGGTGCTGGATTGAATGTTATGTTGAATGGAGAGACACTTGAGGAAGTTGATCAGATTAAGTATTAGGCTCGGTTATAGCTGTAAATGGTGGAGTGGAAGCAGATGTGTGTCACAGAGTCCATGAAGGATGTAAAGTGTTGGGTGCATTGAAAGGAGTGATGAAGAATATTGGGTTGGAAATGAATGTTAAGAAAGTTTTGTATGAGAAAGTGGTTATGCCAACTGTGATGTATGGATCAGAGTTATGGGGTATGAAAGTAAGTGAGAGACGGAAACTAAATGTGTTTGAGATGAAATGCCTGAGGAGTATGACTGGCGTATCTCGGTTGGATAGGTTTAGGAATGAAGTGGTGAGAGCAAGAACGGGTGTGAGGAGGGAATTTGCAGACAGAGTAGATATGAATGTTCAGAGATGGTTTGGCCATGTGGAAAGTATGGATGATGAAAGACTGCTGAAAAAGGTGATGAATGCAAAAGTTGATGGGAAAAATGCTAGAGGGAGGCCTAGGTTTGGGTGGATGGATGGAGTAAGGAGAGCCCTGAATGATAGGAGGATGGATGTGAGGGAAGCAAATGAGCATGCTAGGAATAGGAATGAGTGGCGAGCGATTGTGACACAGCTCTGACGGGCATCTGCTGTTTCCATGGGGCTGCATCTTACAGAGGTAGCCCTGTGGTAGGGGCAGTAGGGGAGTTGGCAATTATGAAGTAACACAGGTTGTGGAAGAGCCGGGAGGATGGGCTGTGGCACTTCAGCAGTGCCATCTGGCCGGTCGCTAGCTCCCTCGTCATTGCCCATAGAGCAAAGTGATCCCTTTATTGTTACTTTTCTTGATGTCTGCTAACCCCCAATTGGGGGAGACAGCCAAGGTAGATAGATAGATTGACTGAGATAATTAGGGAGGGGGGTTACTGTGCTGAATAAGTGTTTAATGTGGATGAGTACAGCTTGTTCTGGAAGTGTATGCCTAGTCATACATACATCACCAAGGTGGAGAAGACAGCACCAGGCCATAAAGTCAGCAAGGAGAGACTGACTATGCTTTTGGGAGCTAATGTTGCTGGCGACTTCAAGTTGAAGCCCGTGTTGGTGTACTCATCAGAAAAGCCAAGGGCACTCAAGGGCATTTGGAAGGGTCAACTGCCTGTCATCTAGAAGTTGAACAACAAGGCTTGGGTAACCCTTTAGAATTCTGAATACTGGTTCAACAACCACTTTGTGCTAGAAGCTAAGTAGCACTGTGCTTCCAAGAGTCTGCTCTTTGCGGTGTTGCTAGTGCTGGACAGTGCCCCAAGTCACCCTTCTCATTTCGATGACCTTCGTCCCAATGTCAAGGTGGTTTAACCTGCATCTAATACCACTGCCCCGTTATAGCCAATGGATCAGGGTGTCATTGTCTCTCTCAATCCTATTACCTCCAAAGGTAATATAAGAAGTCTTACAATATTCTTCAAGCTGTCAAGAATATTACTGATTCTTTGGAGGAAGTTAAGCATTCGAACTTTAATGGCATATGGAAGAAACTGTGTCCCCAGCTATGTATGACTTTCATGGCTTTGAGGAAACAGTCGAGGTTGTCACCAAGAAAGTTGTTGCCCTGAGTAAGGAGCCTAAATTGGAGGTGGGTGCTGATGATGTCACAGAGCGGTTGAAATATGGAGAGGACTCATCTGCTAAAGACTGTATTCAACTGGAGAGGCAGATGATTGAAGAGGAGGAAGAAATATCAGCCCCCGAGACCAAAGAATTACAAGTAAGGGCAAGGAAGAAGGTTTTGCCCTGATAGAGGGAGGGATGGCAAAGTTTGAGGCTGGGAAGCTTAACACTGCCAGATACACAAAGGTTGCCAGAGAGGTCATGGCTTGCCTCTGGTGTTACAAAGAAACTTGGAATAAGAAAAGGTTATCCTTCCAGACTCGCCTGAAACATTTCTTCAAAAAATTAGAGCCCCCTCCAACAGATCCTGTGCCCTCTACCTCAGCTGCCTCCCCAGACTCACCTGCCCCAGTATCTCCAGCACCTGCTGCAGGTTCTCCAGCTTCTCCACACTCACCTACCCCAGTCTCTCCAGCTTCCTCCTTCCGATAAGACTGTCTTTCCCTCCCTTGCAATGCCCCTTCCAGTGTGCAAGCCAACCACAGGAGTAAATGTAAGAAATATATATATCGAATATAAGGAATTGTTCTCTCCTAGTTATGTTTTCATATGTCACAGAAATGTTGTTTTTATGTCTTAGATTATGAACTTTACTACTGCATTAGCATATGTGGGTGACATAAGTGCTTATATAGGTGTGTTCCGACTTATGTGGAAACTCGGGCTACAATGCGTCTTGAGGAACGGAACTCCATCATAAGTTGAGGACCCCCTGTATTCATGATTAAAAAGATAGGAGTTAGTAGTATTTTTTATCCTGCAATTCATCTTTTTGGGGTTTTGACCACCCTGCTGACCATGGGAGAAGTATATCAGTGAAAAAAAAAAAAATTAATTAAAAAAAAAAAAATATATATATATATATATATATATATATATATATATATATATATATATATATATATATATATATATATATATATATATATATATAATATATATATATATAAGTACAGATTAAAGCAAACAGTAAAAAATTATATACCATGTCTTGAGAGACAAACTTCCACAGCATATTGGAACCTCTTTACACAGTACTCAAGGGCATCAGATCCTAACTTGAGTGAAGGATGTAAATATTCATTCAGTTTCAGATCCAATTTTGGATTGTCTTTTGTGTGTCTATACTTTTCAAGGCCTTTACCCAGAATGAACCCTGGGTTCATCAGAGGATTGCGAAGTTTCTTAACCATCTCCTTCAACTCATTGCCAGCATGCTGGAGACCTGCGAAATGAGAACAGTTAAGAAGATATACCATTTTGCAGAAAAGTTTTCAATAATTCAGATTTTATACTAAAGCCCGCTATTGCAGTTTTACTGACACAGTTCTGGCCACAAAGCTGCTCAAAAAGGATATGGTGCCGTATTTGAAAAGCAATATCCACAAAATTAAAATGATGATGCTTCCAGGATTATACAAGGGGACATATTGGTTCTATGAAATACTATATATATTGTTTACATACACTGTTTCCCTGGTAAAATTACTTTCATAAGTTCATTTTTCCCCCTATCTAAAGATCAATTATATATCTATTAAAATGGTACCACACTGTTAAGTCCCATTTCTAAGCACAGATAATTTAAGATAGATCACCTAATTTTAGCAGCTATAAAGAAGGATGTATTTACTTGAAGTCTCTATATAAATCTTCGATAGACATTCTTAAAGGGTAAAAATGATTGTTTTGATAGTTACAATCATTGAAGACTACAGATTAAAATAGTAAACTTATATTAATCTTTATATATATTAGGAATATATTAAAAAGTGAGGTGAAAAAACTACCATTCAGTGCAATAAACATTCGTAGAATTTCGTTAGTGCCCTCAAAGATGAGAAGAATACGTGCATCACGCAACAATCGTTCATATGGATAAGACTTCATGTATCCTAAGCCACCCATTATCTGGAGGCACTCAGACCCATATTTCCAGGCAGCTTCAGAGCTGAAGACCTGCAAAAATAAAAACTATATACCTATGTCTTCAGAACACTTAAAAAAAAACACATAATACCAGTATGCATACATTGGTTTCTTCTCCAAATATAACAAAGCTGTGTCAATAAAGAAATTTTGTATATTAGATAAGAAAGTAATATTTCATCACACAAATCTGAAAAAAGATTTATAATATATTATCAATCACTCATAAGTGATGGCCTTTATTACCTTAACTATAGCAGCTTCAACAGAGCAATCTGGATCTTCTAAACTGTCCAATGTTCCTGCTGTAAGGTATGCCATGGACTCCATAGCATAAACAGCTACACTAGTGCGAGCAATCTTCTCCTTAATGAGGCCAAATTCAGTGAGATTCATTCCAAACTGCTTCCGGTTGGAGGCATGCTCTAAAGCCCACTGCAATACTTTTCTTAGAATACCTGAGAATAAAAAATAAAGCTAAGTATTCAAATTCAAGCCTCTGTATTGTGAATATATATACCTAGTTGGATTAGGGAATCCTCTGCAGTACCGCAAGATCAGTCTATTGATGAGAATTCTTCCTATACAGTAAAGTGCTCCTGAGATATAGATTTTAAGACAGGCTTTAACTTATTGTTCTTAAATATAAAGAATACAGAAACCCAATTCTTAGTAATATACAAGCAACTACAGATAAACACCACTATAGTACTTTACAACATAGCTGGTTAACTAAGGAGAGGATGAAGAAAGTAAAAGTGGTTGGCCCAGATGATATTCCAGTGGAGACATGGAGATATTTGGCAGAAATGGTAGTGGGATTTTTGAACCAGATTATTTAACAAAATCCTGGGATGGTACCATCTTATGTGTACGTCCATCCTCCTGAACAGCAACTCAAAAAAGGAGTACTGAAATAGGTCAAAATGCCAAATCCAATCTTTGCCCTAAATGAAATACAAAAACCTGGGAAAGCCTTCTAACACCTGGGTGATCACCTCATCTCTCAACAAAACATACACAACACCACAATTTTTCTGCACCGAAAAATCACTCTTCAGTGCTCAATTCTCAGACTCCTTCCAGCCAGAGACATTATGGAAGACTGCACCTCACACAACCACATATGCCACTGAAACAACAACTTGAAAGCTCTGTGGAACAGCCCAGGATCGGCAGTGGTATTTTTAGGAGACTCGGGGCTATTCGGCCATGCAATTAAGGGAAAATAATATCAACAAAATATTGGGAGGTGAAAAGAAGCTTGAGGAGTGGAGTAAAAGCATAGTGGTACCAATTTTTAAGAACAGGGAAGATACACAGAGATAATGCAAGTATAGGCGTATAAAGCCGATCAGCATGAAGATATGGGAAAGGGTAATGGAAGCTAGACTGTGAAGACATAAGGATTTGCAAACAGCAATATGGTTTTATGCCAGGCAGGAGGACTTCATGTGGGATTTTTGCTCTAAGGAGAATAGGCAAGGAGTTGCATGATGTGTTTTTATGGATATACAGAAAGCATATGGCAGGATGCCAAGAGAGGAGTTTTGATACTGCATGAGGATGTCAAGAGTAGCATATCTGAATGTGAAGGTGGTGGAGGATATGCATGAAGACACTGTGATAACAGTGAAGTATGCAGCAGGATTTTCGGATTGGTAAAATGTAGGGGTGGGATAGCATCAAGGATCACGTCTGAGCACTTTCTCTTTTATAAGCATGATGGAAAGGTTGCTGAATGAGATCAGACAGGCATTGCCATGGACTATGATGTTTGCGAATGACGAAATGAACGGTAGAGTAAGGAACAGTTTAAGGCATGCCTGGAGAGGTGGGGATATGCAGGGGAGAAAGGGGGAATGAAAGTCAGAAGGAGCAAAATAGAGTATATTGGTAGAAGGAGTCACTGTATAATGAAGCAATAAAGATGAACCAGCTACAGTTGTTGGGCTCAAATGTAGATAAGCTGTAAAATGTTCACACAGTGCGTGACCCATGTAGTGTGGTGGGGGGGACTAACATTTGTTGAAGGGGTAGAGATAAACCAGCTACAGATGTTGGGTTCAATAGTAGATAAGCAGTATCCTGCACACAGAATATGTAATCCAAACAATGTAGTGCAGAGTAAAGGGAATTGAGGTGACCAATTATCCTTGAATTGCTAGGAAGCGAGGGATAATTAGAAATTTTTTTAGCAAATAGGTGTGCACTCTGACTCAGCCACTCACCTTAGAAGAGGATTATAACCTTTGTATACATATGTGTATATGCCCTGCATATCACAGGCAAGAACTCAAAAGGATAAACAAGCAGAGTGATTGCACATTCTATTATTCTTAATTTTGTTCAGACTACAATGATTAAGAGCAACAGTAAGGCTCTAAGAGGACGAGCTATGATCCCTCTGCCTTGGTTTCTTTGTCTTATGATTAGGCTCGAGCATCTTACAAGAACTGTATTAATAATTTCATTACAACTCATACCATATCACACAATACCAGTAAACTGACCACAACTGTAAATAAAGATTGTATGATAACTGTTTTTCTCTCGTCTATACCTGCCATATTGACAATTCAAGACAAGACATCATGCATCTACTTGATCAATTTTATCACATAAAATCATTAATTTAACATTTTTATGACAAAAGATTTCAAATATATGAAGAAGTATAGTTTGACTTGAGGAGTGGTCTCATTTTCAGGTGGAATAAAAGAACAAAGGGATATCATGGTGAAAAGAGGAAGTCACATTATGTGGTTGTTCCCTTTCATGTCCAGTATATCATTAGCTGGCATTGGTTCTAAAATGGTAGTTTTCTCATTTTGGACTTTCAAGATATTCCACTACAAACCAATTATACATGTAGAAGAAGTTTCTCTGTAAAACTGACACTGCTAGCAAAGAACCATTTGTTATCAATCCTCACTTTGAGCCCTTCAACTATTACATCAGTGAGACAACATTGTTTAAGAGAAGGCAGGTCTACTCTAATAAACTTACATAAATACATGTAAAGTTAGAACAGTCTTTCTAGGAACAGAGGACTGGGCATTTGTATATTTTTAAATTATCAGAAGGCGTTTGATACAGTCCTACATAGAAAACTTACTAAGAAGCTGCAAGTAATAAAAAGATTAGGTGAAAATATCATGGAATAGATAAAAACATTCTTAGAGGGAAGGGAGCAGATGGTCAGAGTAACACAAACAGTCTGATGGGGTAAAGATTTGCAGTGGGATTGTTCTAACAGCCACTTCTGTCCCTTATAAATATATATATATATTTTTTTTTTATGAGTATGACACCAGGACAGGCAAGAAAACTGCCCTCGTCAATAAAGGCCCAACCATGAAGAAATCATAAAGACGAATAAAAAGAAAAAATTTAAGGACACGGCTGAGATACAGTAATGATACACAAAGGAAATGAACAGGCTGAAAGAATAGTCAAAGTGCTGAGCACATAGAGATATGGCAGGATTAGGCCCTGAGATTTTTATTTTTTTATGAATGTGACACTGAGATAGGCAAATAAACTGCCCTATCAATAAAAGCCCGGGCACGAGAAAACATTAAGATGAAGGAAAAGAAAAATTTTATGGACAAGGCAGAGATCAGGAAATGATACACAGAGGAAAAGGACAGACTGAAAAAAATAGTCAAAGTACTGAGGACCGAGAGATAAGGAGGATTAAGCCCTAGATGACGATACAACCACTTTTTGAAAGAAGATAGGTTATAAGAATTAGGAAAGACAGAGGGAGGAAGAGAGTTCCAGAGTCTGGTGGTTGATGGGAAGAAGCAGTCACTGCACCGACCAATCCGCAAACTACAAATCTCTACACAGTACCTGTGAGACAAGGCCGCTCAGCTAGTTTTACGTGGTCTCAGCAGTGGGAGAGTGTGACAGAGT
>JAXCGZ010000244.1:0-25000 GCA_037179515.1 Halocaridina rubra
AGGAGGAGGAGAGTTGAGAGAAATTGAACAAGAAGTGGAAGAAGAATGAAGAGAAAAAGAAGAATGAGTAGGAGGAAAAGAAAGCAATATATGTGAAGAGGAAGAAGATGAAAGAGAAGAGGAAGATGAAAAGAAGAACAAGGGAAAAAAGGAGGCCAAGATAGACGGAAAATAAAACGTTGAAAAGAAGAACAAAGAAAAAAAGGAGGCCAAGATAGACGGAAAATAAAACGTTGAAAAGAAGAACAAAGAAAAAAAGGAGGCCAAGATAGACGGAAAATAAAACGTTGATAACATAATTTAAGTGGTGTGATCTATAGAGAGATAGACAGCATAAAATTCTGGTATCTTTCGTTTCGTCCCTTAGGCATTTTTTTGGATAAATATATATATTTTTTTATTCCTATTACACGATCACTCCTTTTTTATTTATTTTATCGATGCCTCAGCTTGAAGATACTGTTCCACAAAGACCTCACACAGCTAACTGTGTATTCGCTTCCGTTTGAATTGATATAGGCAAGGTTTTTTAGGTTTATCCAACGTTAGAAGGTATTATAGGGTTTAATCGTCCTAATATCAAACATTGCAAGGTATTTTACGGGTTTTGCATCTCGGCATCTAACATTTCGAAATTTTTATGGGGTTATTAATCTTAGAATCTAACATTCAATGTTATTTTATAGGGTTAATCATCTTAATATCTAACATTAGAAGCTGTTATGATATTCTATAGGGCTAATCATCCTAGCATCTAACATTGTACTGTGTCAAGGTATTTTATGGGATTACTAATCATAGCACCTAACATTGCAAGGTGTTTTATAGGATTATTCATCTAAACATCTAACATCGCCAGGCATATTATGGAGTCACATAGTGTCTAACATTAGCTAGTTTTTTAGGGGGTTATTCATATTATTATCTAATACCATAAGGTTTAAAGGTATTTTAAGAAATTTTTAACACTGCAAAGTATTTTAAAATACTTTGAAGTGTTAAAAATTCCTCAAAATACCATAATGTTTCAAGGTATTTTAAGAAATTTTTAACACTGCAAAGTATTTTAAAATACTTTGAAGTGTTAAAAATTCCTCAAAATACCATAAGGTTTCAAGGTATTTTAAGGAATTTTTGACACTGCAAAGTATTTTAAAATACTTTGAAGTGTTAAAAATTCCTTAAAATACCATAAGGTTTAAAGGTACTTTGAGGAATTTTTAACACTGCAAAGTATATTAAAATACTTTGAAGTGTTAAAAATTCCTTAAAATACCATAAGGTTTCAAGGTATTTTGAGGAATTTTTAACACTGCAAAGTATTTTAAAAGTTATATTTTCCTCATTAAAACATTTGGTGTGATTCATCTTTACTTGTTCCCATGCAGTCTTTTGTTTTGTTTGTTTTGATGGATAAATCTCTAGTCATGGCATCCTGCATAATATCCTAAGTTTAACCTTGAGTATGATAAGTGTTTGCTTGTAAATTGGATGCCCCCATTTTGGTATTATTTGTTTGGTTGAGATGGTGTAAATCTCTCTCTCTCTCTCTCTCTCTCTCTCTCTCTCTCTCCTCTCTCTCTCTCTCTCTCTCTCTCCTCTCTCTCTCTCTCTCTCTCTCTCTCTCTCTCTCTCTCTCTCTCTCTCTCTCTCTCTCTCTCTCTCTCTCTCTCTCTCTCTCTCTCATATATATATATATATATATATATATATATATATATATATATATATATATATATATATATATATATATATATATATATATATAATACGCACGCATGCACGCAAGCATACACGCGCACACAAGCACACATACACGTACACACATACACGTAAAGGTAGTGGCACTGGAAAACATACAAACAGTTGACTATAAAGAGACAGTAATCGAAAAAATGAAAGACGTTGTGATGGAAAGGGCAAACCCACTCATCAGACAGGCACTTGATAAGGAGAAGACATTGGTAATCTCAGGCATAAGTGAATCCCAGGAGCCAACATGGCAGGGGAGACTTGAAGAAAATAAAGCTAGCGTTGTAGACCTGATAAGAAAGCTTGGAGTAGTATGTGGTCCTGAGGATATTGTAAACATACACCAACTAGGTAAATATTCGAGGGAAGGAAAGCCGAGACCAACAAAAGTAACCTTTGAGAGAGGGGAAACATGTAGGGAAATATTGTTGAGAAAAAAAGTCTAAAAGACCTTCAAGAATGCAAAGAAGTGTTCATTAGACGATACAGAACACAGGAAGAGATGGGAAAGATCAAAAACTTGTTGCAAGAGGCAAGAAGGTTAAATGATGAAAGAAATGAAGAAGAGAAGAAAAATTTTCGTTACAGAATACTTCCAGACAAAGGGGAGATAAAGAAGATAATGACAGAAGATCAGGGGATGGGGCCTCATTAAGATTGTTATACACAAATGCTGATGGATTAGCTGGTAAGGCAGTAGAATTAAAAGATAGGATTCACAACAGTAAGGCAGATATAGTAGCAATTACAGAGACTAAGTTGAGTGAGGACATAAACAGTGTCACAGTTTTTCCTAAGGGCTTCAGAATACTAAGGGTTGAAAGATCTGAGAGGACTGGTGGAGGGATAGCACTGCTCATAAGTGAGAGGATTCAAGTTGAAGAAATAAACTTGGCTATAGAAAGTGAGTTCAGGGAATTTCTTGTTGCTCGCATAAATACTGGGTCAGAGAGCATTATAATAACTGTTGTATACAACCCACCAAGGAACCAAAATAGGCTTGAAATTTATGAGGAAAGTCATATAGGTACTATTGAAGTCATAAACTCAGTTGTTAACATGGCACGGGAGAAAAAATGTAGGATTTTGATTATGGAAGACTTTAATCATAAAGAGATAGATTGGATAAATCTTGACCCACACAGTGGTGAGGACTCATTTGGGGCAAGATTCCTAGATTGCGTACAAGGGAATTTCCTACACCAACCTGTAATGGAACCAACAAGAGCCAGGGGTGGGGATGAGCCATCACTACTTGATCTAGTGTTCACAGATAATGTGTTGGATATTGAAAATATTGAGTATGAACCACCAATTGGAAAGAGTGACCACTGTGTGTTGCTGATGGAGTATATCATTGAAGACATTCTTCCTGAGAGTAGAGGCACTGAGGACATGAGGAGGAACTATCCGAAAGGAGATTACATCAAAATGAATGAGCTTTTTGCAGTTATTGACTGGAGAACCTTATTTTACAACAAATCTGTACAAGAAATGTATGACATCTTTTGTGAGAAATATGGGAAGATAGTAGATTGCTGCATACCTGTCACCAAAGTAGGTGTAATTCATGCCAGAGAGAAATGGTTCGATAATGGGTGTAAAAGAGCTAAGGAGTGGAGAGACAAATGCTGGAAAAGGTATAGGAGGAGAAAAAACATAAATGCCTGGCAAACCTACAAAAGAGCAAGAAATGACTACCTAAGTAAAAGGAGAGAGGCAGAGAGAGATTATGAGAGGGACATCACCAGGAAGGCTAAAGAAAATCCCAAGCTTTTCCACAGCTTTATCAGAGGAAAACTGAAGGTAAAAGAACAGGTTTTAAGGCTAAAGAGAGCGGATGGAAGCATCACTGAGACGGACGAAGAGATCTGCAAAGAATTGAACAAGGAGTTTCAGTCAGTATTTACAGTAGAAAATACCCCACCCCCTCAGATTGCAGTGATAGAAGCTCAAGGGCCGGTATTAGAGAACATCAACCTTACAGCCACAGAGGTATGCAAAGCGCTGATGGATTTAGATGTTCATAAAGCTACAGGTCCTGATGACATATCCCCTCATGTGCTTAAAAAATGCGCAAACACAATATCAGTGGCACTAAGTATCATATTTAAGGAGTCACTGGAGCCGGGGGAGATTCCAAGATGCTGGAAACAAGCAAATGTGATACCTATCTTCAAAAAGGGAAGGAGGGATACGGCTCTGAACTATAGACCAGTTTCCTTGACCAGCATAGTTTGCAAAGTTATGGAGAAACTACTAAGGAAACATATCTCTCTTCACTTGGAATCCTTCAACTTTTTGTCAGTGAGGCAACATGGCTTCAGAGAAGGAAGATCAACAGTAACAAACTTATTAGAATTTTATGATGAGGTAAGCCAAATCTTACAGGAAAGAGAGGGCTGGGCAGATTGCATATTCCTAGACTTCCAGAAAGCGTTTGACACTGTTCCACATGGGAGACTTATTAGGAAGCTGCAATCAATGGCTAGAATAGGTGGAAATGTCTTGGAATGGATAAAAACTTACTTAGAAGGAAGGGAACAGAGGGTTAGAGTAAGACACTCAGTGTCTGAATGGAGAAGAGTTAGTAGTGGAGTTCCACAGGGTTCAGTTTTAGGGCCACTTTTGTTCCTTGTATATGTAAATGACCTACCAGAGTCTGTAAATTCATTCATGAATATGTTTGCAGATGATGCAAAGATTGTGAAGAATGTAAAAAACGAGAACAATGGTAGAGAACTTCAGGAGGATCTAAATAATCTGCATGAGTGGTCAGAAAAGTGGCTAATGAAATTCAATACCTCAAAATGTAAGGTAATGAGAATGGGTACAAGTGCAAAAAGGCCCAAGCTTGACTACTCGGTGGCTGGAGTACAACTTCAAGAGACAGAAAATGAGAGAGATCTAGGAGTAAACATACTGGCAGATTTGTCTCCAGAAATACATATAAATGGCGTAGTAAGGGCAGCATATGCATTCTTATCAAATGTAAGGGTAGCCTTCAGGCACATGGACAAGGAAATGTTCAGAAATATTTATGTAACCTATGTGAGGCCAAAACTCGAATATGCAGCCCCCTTTTGGAATCCGCACTTGAAAAAGCACATAGCTAAGCTTGAAAAAGTTCAAAGACATGCCACGAAACTGGTGCCAGAAATACGCAATCTCGGTTATGATGAGAGGCTGAGGGAATTAGACTTGCCATCACTCGAAGCTAGAAGAGTAAGGGGGGATATGGTGACAGTCTTTAAATTCCTTCATGGTTATGATAGAGTGGATAGGGATCGACATTTCGATATGGCTGGCTCTAGAACTAGAGGTCATAGTTTGAAGCTTCGTAAGAAAACTTCTTTGCAGGATGTAAGGAAATACTTTTTCAGAGTAAGAGTAGTTGATAATTGGAATTGGCTAAGCGAGGAGGTAGTTAATGCTATCTCAATCCATAGTTTTAAGGACAGGTACGATAAGTATCACTAAGTCTAAAATGGAACCGATCAGGAGACGGGAAGATACGAGCTTTGGGCTCTTTCCCGTAAACACAATTAGGTAATCACAATTAGGTAATCACAAAAACGCGCACACACCCACACACACTATATTCCAGCGACTGGCTTGGAATAAATAGGTCCCTCAGACTTTGTTGTATCGAACTGGTTATGCACAATATGCAAGTTAAGAGAGGACCTCAACGAGATAATCCCTCACCCTCAGGCTTGGAACCCTTTTGTCAGAGTATCATTTCTGGTACCTATATAAGCTCTCTCTCTCTCTCTCTCTCTCTCTCTAACTGGTTACCGAGTCCCTTAAGTAAGTAGTATCTTATTTGACCATGAAGTCTTCTTTGACCTTAAAGGACAATAGTACTTCTTGCTTGTTTATTTGTTTATTTTGTTGCTGAGTTGATCATATATTAAACAATATACTTAATGAGAATGAATATGTGAGAGTTACATTCAAGTTCATGATGGCAAAAGTGTTTTTGTCTTTGTGTTCGTGTGTTTGTACTTGTGTATGTATAAACCTGAAGGTCCAAGGTTAAAGACGAACATATATATGTATAAATAATGGAAGGAATCAAAGAACCTAATCAGTAAACAACAGGGTTTTAGAATCTAATTAATTTAAAAAAACTATCAAATAAGAAATAATTTCCTCCTGCTGAATTGAAGTACTTGTTGAACGAATTCCAAAGGTGTGTGTGTGTGTGTGTTTTTTTTTTTTTTTTTTTTTTTTGGGGGGGGTTGCACTCAAGATTGGCTCTTATCATTGTCTATCTACTGCTAATGTAGTAAGGTTTACCTGTCCTTGCGACGCTACAGGATTCATGAACCTAGAAGCTTGGGTTTTGGTGTCTTAAATTAGCTCGTCTGGGCGCTTTCCAAGGTCCAAACGGCCTCGACTTGGCAAAATCTGATAGCTACTTCTAATCCAAAAATAAGTCCTCAGTCCTCTGGAAGACTTACTGGGAGCCACTACGCTTGCTTCAGTCTTGAACACTTTGACCCGAAACTTATCGACACCGAAACGCTTCGTTGAAGTCTCTTGAAGTTTCAGCACCTACAGTCTTTGCCTGACGATCTGAACTGTTATTTTCGATGCCAAACCAACTGACTGTAACCTTTTAATAGCTGGAAAAAAACATCTGTTTAAGAGTTGCGTTTAGTCGAACCAAGAGCTGCAAAGGTTGCAAGTTGAGGCTCTTCTTTAGAGAACCAAAAGATTAAAATCCTCTTCAAGATGGACGCCACTTATAAGAAGACTCCGTGTGTACAGGACGTAGAGATGAAAATGGATTCTAAAATGTGCGACAAGGTAAATAAAAGATTAATTTTAGTGATAATTACGTGAGTATGCATGTGTGTGTGTGTGTGTGTGTGTGTGCGCGCGTGCTCGTGAGAGAGAGAGAAAGAAGGAATTTTCTTAATTGATATTTAAAAGGATATTTTATGTATTTAATATACTTTTAAATCATACTTTTTGCAGGATTATTTGTATTTGACATAATATCTACGGTAATTTTTTAATGTTGCGGTTTTACGTCACGGACTCCCTTTTCTACCAAGGGCTAGGACGGTTGCCTTCTTGCGAAGGACTTGTTTTGGCAGATGTAATTGTTACCCTGAATGCATGCCCTTGCTAACCTCAGACCGTGACGGGGCGCGAATCCTTGACCTGACGCCTCAAAGTCGCGGACGCTACCGCTTGAGCCACGGTGACTCTACGATATTTTTTGAATAAGTCTGATTTTAGCTTAAAAACGAAATGTGAAGGAAATCTAATAATATGAAAGAAAGATTTGCTTATCTATATATTTTTTTTTGCTCTTTTGTCAGCATGTACTTTCAAACATCTTTTTTATACAATTGTCATTTTTCTGTTGTTTGTTTTTGTAATATTGTTTGTCATATATTGTAACCTCACGTATCTGGAGTTTAAAGAGAGAGAGAGAGAGAGAGAGAGAGAGAGAGAGAGAGAGAGAGAGAGAGAGAGAGAGAGAGAGAGAGAGAGAGAGAGAGAGAGTATTCCTACATATTTCCAAGCTATCCCCTTGTCTCTAGCGCGTACTTTTGCTTGTACTTTTAAGTAAGCCTGCACCACCTTAGGCAAGACTCTTATGCATATATACCCACATAAGTCATTATGTATACTCTCCTCTTACTGGCTCAAGAAGTGGCCCCACTACACAATTAACCAATCACAAGCCACCTTACAAGAGAGCATTGGTAAACGTGCGGACGAAACCCATTTCGTAATACGTTTGGAATTGGCTGCACACCTTGACACACCTCAAAGCCCCACCAATCGCGCAAGCTCCCTGCCTGGCTGTGATTGGTTCCCTCGCTTGCCGCACCTCAGTCTTCAGCCAATCGTAGACTCTTGCCTCCAGGCTTAGAATACCCATTAAAATATCTAATGACTTGAGGTTTCGCAATGTGAGATGAATGTACGCATTGATAGGGTATGAAATGGTATGAAAAGAATATTTTATTTTATTTTCGATATTTTATCAATGCTGATGTTACTTAGAACTGCCATCAGAATATATAATCAAAGAGTAAATGGATATTTTAAAAATGTTATTGTGTAAAGTCAGATAGATAGATAGATAGATAGATAGATGAGGAGAGAGAGAGAGAGAGAGAGAGAGAGAGAGAGAGAGAGAGAGAGAGAGAGAGAGAGAGAGAGAGAGAGAGTAATTCATAAAAGCGTGAAAAAAAACACACCTTTACCAATCAAAAATACACCTTATTTCAGGTGATAATTTAAGGTTAAGAAACTACTTTCTATCATACTATGACTCTCATAGATTTCCTCATTCGGTGGTCAGAAATAGATCTTAACATATCCAGAGAACGGAGTGCATCTCTCTCTCTCTCTCTCTCTCTCTCTCTCTCTCTCTCTCTCTCTCTCTCTCTCTCTCCTCTCTCTCTCTCTCTCTCTCTCTCTCTCTCTCTCTCTCTCTCTACACACACACACACACACACACACACACACACTTTTTTTTTATTCTGACCTATATTCCTACCAGGTACAGCCTCCAATATTACTACGATGCTGCTAGTATATTCATCCATCAATCGACTCTATACAAAAGGATGAATTTTCACATTTAGGAACAAATGAGATCACTTTAAATACCACAAAAGAAAATTAGTTTCTAAACTAAGGTACTAAATACGTCCCCCAGACTTTGCCATTTTTAATCTTCATAATCGTTTAAAAATATTCCTCTTGAGTGGCATTGCGTATATATGCACGTAGGTTCACTGCCAAAGGCATACACTACTAGGTCACAGTTATTAAAATAATTATGGTCAGCGGTGCACTGCAGGGTAACATAATTACAACAGAGCTTATCAATAGTAGAGACTTTTAAGGTATAGATTATAACGTCAACAACATGAGAACATCAATCCTTATTAGTTACCTGATAATTGTAAAAGAAAAAGAGAATGTACTTGCAGGAGAGTCACTCCATGCATTTGTTTTGCCGTAACTTGTGAGATTCGATCAAACATGGCGCAGGACATTTTATACTAAGAGAATTTTGGTAATTCATTAATTTTGTCTCTATGATTATTTCCCTTGACTTCTATTTCGTAAGGAACTTAAATTCCGGAATTATAATATTTTTGTAAGTATATGAGTTCATAGGAGACTAAGTCTTTATCTCCAGTGTTCCGGTTTTACGTCACGGATTCCCTTTTCTACCAAGGGCTAGGACGGTTGCCTTCTTGTTAAGGACTTGTTTTGGCAGATGTAATCGCTGCGCTGAATGCATGACCTTGATAATCTCTGACAGGACGGGGCGCGAACCCTCGACTTGACGCCTCAGAGTCGCGGACGCTACCGCTTGAGCCACGGTGACTACTGAGTCTTCATCTCCAATACTATGTAAAAATTATAGTAATAAATGTATCTGTAGTGCCATTTCGACTCAATTGGCACTGCTAATTCCATGGCACTATTTAATATCGCCGTAGTTCTTATGCACTGCATAATTTTTTTCTAATTTAGAATTATCAAGAATCAAAAACTTTGTCTATCATTCATTTATCAGACAATCTTATATTAATTGTGTTATGTAATCCTCTATGTATAATAAATTATGTACTAATTTAGATAGGTATTTACACACACACAAACACACATATAAATATATATATATATATATATATATATATATATATATATATATATATATATATATATATATATATATACATATATATATATATATATATATATATATATATATATATATATATATATATATATATATATATATATATATAATATATATATATATATATATATATATATATATATATATATATATATATATATATATATATATATATATATATATATGTATATATATATATATATATATATATATATATATATATATATATATATATATATATATATATATATAGTGTATATGTATGTATTTATGTATATATGTATGTAGGTAGGTAGGTAGATATGTGGGCAAGTGGGTACTTTTTGTGTTAAATATACTTTTAAAGTCTGTTTTTTCATGCAGCAGGAAAAATAGGCAACAATGCTTATTTATGCAGTTATAGGTTCAAGGTAAAACATAATTCAAGAGCAATTTGAAATGAAGTATTGAGCAAGACTGTTCGTATATTTGTGTAAGTATGTGTGTGTGCGCGCGCGCATGTGTGTCTACAAGATTTTGTAATATATGATTTACAGAATCTGATTCAGTTTCTGTCGTCTGATAGTTGCAATGTTGTCATTACAAGTCCCAAACCAGATTGTCTACTTTGTGTACAAGGACAACAGTATCTATATAAATAAATGCATAAATGAATTAATAACTAAATAAAAAAAATAAACTAATATTCCTACTTCTGAGGTTAGCAAGGGCATGCACTCAGGGTAACGATTACATCTGCCAAAACAAGTCCTACGCAAGGAGGCAACCGTCCTAGCCCTTGGGATAAAAGGGAATCCGTGACGTAAAACCGGAACAATTCCTAGTTTAAGTTAGATTCTCTATAATTAGTTCTGCCCTTCCTAACGCTAACCCTCCCCAATTACCCTGATTTGGGACCGGCACTCATTCAGACTGGACTGTCCCTCTCCAGAGCTCTGTTTTAGCATAGTGATGTAATGCAAAGGGTCAATACTGTGCAAGTCATCAAAATAAATTCTGGAAGACGACCAGTGCCAAAACAAACATTGGAATAGGAAACGAGATTTGGTGATTATGTCAGAAATATGTAAATAAAACCTGAAACGCCAAATCATCCTTCAAGTTATATAAGTCTACTTTATGTACATTTTATTTATTTTTAGCCTTTTGTGTTCATTTTGCTTTTAATTTTAACTTAGTATTATTTTATATAAAATGGGCCTCGTTCTATTTATTAAGAGCTTGTAATTCGTACTTTTTATACTTCTTAATTCACTCTACAACTACTACTACTACTACTACTACTTAATCTTCTTCTACTGCTACTAGTACTAACACTACTACTACTACTGTTACTGCTAAACACTACTACTACGACTTCTTTAAAAAAAAAAATTGAAGGAACCACCACTTTATCCAAACTCGAGAAGTTTTCCTGTATGGTTAATATTTTTATAATGTGAAACAAATGGAATGTTCAGAGTATCATCTTTCCTACTACTACTACTACTACTACTACTACTACTACTAAACTTCTTTTTTCAGTGTTAGGTTTTTAGCTCAAGTACATCCAAATGTAGTGTTTAAAGTGACAAATATCAGCTGTTCAGGGTTATATTAGGTGCCTCTAGCAACTAGCCTACCTGACTTCTGAAGCCGGATATAAATGCCCCCCCCCCCCCCCCCCCCTCCTCCTCCTCCTCCTCCTCATCCTCCTCCTCCTCCCTCCCTCCTCCCTCCTCCTCCTCCTCCTCCTCCTTCTTCTTCTTCTTCTTCTTCTCTCTTCTTCTCTTCTTCTTCTTCTTCTTCTTCTTCTTCTCCTCGTACTCCCCCTTTTTTCTTTTACCCCTTCTCCTTATTTTCCTCCTGCTAATTCTTCTTCTCTTCCTTCACCTTCCTGTCTCTCTTTTTTTTTTTTTTGTCTTCGTCACTCCTGTTTTTTCCTTTTCTTCTGTTCCTCCATTCCTGTCTATTCTTCTCTTTCTTTTTCTATTTCTTGATTCCTACTTCGTCTCCTCCTGTTCTGAATTCTCATTCCTCTCCTCCTCCAACTTTCTTAGTTTTACTCCCTGAACCTACTTTCTCTTCTTATTCTTCTTCTTCATCTTCTTCTGTCCCTTCAACTACCTTTTCTTCTTTCTCTTCTCCTCCCTGTTCTTTTTTTCCTCTTTTCTTCCATCTGTTCACTCTACTTCTTTTTCTCAACAACTCCTACTTCTTTTTTCCTCCTCCTTTTCCACTCTCCTCTTCGTCTCCTCCTCTTCCCTCTCCTCTTCGTCTCCTCCTCTCCCCTCTTCACTCACTTCTTTCCCCTTTTCTTCTTTCTCCGTGTGCTCCCTCTTCTTCAGGTGCTTGGCTCGCTATGAGACTTATGCCTCAAAGCAGTGATTTTGCGTCTAAATAATGATTTCTCATTGCGAAATGGCAGCATGTGGATATAACTGGTAAAAAGCAGTCATTCAATTGAGTTTTTTTTTTTTTTTAGTTTTTTTACCAAATGTCTCTCGGGTTTGTGACATAAAATGTGACTCAAATTTATATTTTGTATTGAGTTGAATTTTCTGCGTGGTCATTGTCAGTGGATATAAAAAAATTCGGATGTAATGAAGAATTGTTGAAAAGAATAGAACGGACAAACTATATGTTATAGGTATAAACAAACTTGTTATTTGATGCATAAACACACAAAAATATCAGACTAAGAGACGGGGAATTACGAGCTTGGGGCTCTGTTGCTTGAGCGTAATTACACACAAACACACACACACGCACGCACACACACACACGCACACACACGCACGCACGCACGCACGCACGCACGCACGCACGCACACACACACACACACAATTAGGTAATCACACACGCACACACGCACTTTATAGGAATATGTATGTCAAAATTCCATCCAATGCCCATTTCGACAGACAGTAGGAAAAACACTAAAATAGTTATATAATTTCCTATTTGTCTTGTTCAGCGGGTGATCGCAGGAAATTACGAGTGTAGAATTCGGGGAAATTTGAAGTTAGGAAATTGGTTTTATTTTCCGGTGTTTTAGTCGTTTGTTAAGATTTGGGCATTTATTAATGTATTTATTGTGTTATTATTATTATTATTATTTATTATTATTATTTATTGTTATTATTTTTTTTATTGTTGTTGTTGTTGGGGGTTGGCGTTGTCGTCATTATTATTATTATTATTATTATTATTATTATTATTATTATTGTTATTATGTCGTTACCCATCAAGGATATCTTGTATTATCATATACGTGATATCTTTATTATTACCCAATAAAATATACATAATCAGTATATGATAAAAATGAGTGTGATACCGGGTCGAGAAAAAAGTCCTCATCGGGCCCGGGCACTAATTGATAAGAAAAATAAGCTGAGACAAACAGAGATGGAGAGTGTTGTCACTTGTCAGATGTGAAGGGATAATAAACTGTTTAACGAATATCCAAGAATATTCGGTATTGTAAAAGAACCGTAACTGAGAGAAGACTTAATATCGAGTTGTCCTGGCCAGTCCTATTCAGTTCCAAAAGACCAACTGTAGTATCGCAACGGGTGGATGGTGAATTATACCTACAACATCGTATAATATAAATTGTTCCTTTCAACAGGGATGGAAGAGGTACTCCTCTTCTCTTACTCTCCCTCTCTTTCGTATATGAATATATCTTGGGTGGCCAAGTCAAAGCATACTCCCGTTCGTATCCATCTGTCATCTCACAAATATGCTACAGTCTCCTCCCTTTTACTTCCACTCTCTACAGCCAATCATATTCAGAGATCCCAGTTACTATGATTTAGTTGGAGTATTCCTACCAGAACCCCTTATATGCCTTAACTTCTTGAGGGAAGGAAATACGAAGAGGATAATTCTCAGTTCCTTCGTTCTTCACCATTTAGTCGACCTCTACAACACGCAGAGGTACATGATGGCGGTGATTTTTTTCCCCACCAGCGTCTGTCCTTCCACTTCCAGACTCTTGGGCTCACTTTCTCCTATTGTCTTCCCTAACGCTTATGATCTTTCTTCTTTCAAAAACAAATCTATCGTCGTCTCAGGGCCTAATCCTGTCATATTTCTAGGTCTTCATTTCTTTGAATGTTCTTTCAGCCAGTCCTTATCACATTGTTTATCATTCTCTTATTTCTGCCTTGTCCTCAAGCTGCTACTTTTTCTTTTGAATGTTTTCTTGGTGCCCGGGCCCAATTAGGGTAATTTTCCCCGTCCGTCCCGAACAGAAAAATACAGAGTAAGAGAAAAGGAGAGTATGTACTCGTACTCTGGGAGGCAGAGTGCTCCTCTATAGAAATTCAGTGGTTTTGAACATAGTAACATCACTATATTCCCATTCCTCTAATGGTGAACTCTGTGAAGCTGCTGAGTTGACAGGATTAAGAGGTTATTCATATAATTAAAAGTTCTTATTAAGTAGCTTTTGTAGGACTTCTATAAATATTTCTTAATAACATCTATAGGGGTGGGAGCGCTCTTGGGGCCAAATGTACTTTTAAATATTGCCTTAGTTTTGTTAGCATACGCGCGCGCGCACACACACACACACTGATGCAAGTAATAAATATTTATTATATGTAGTTAATGTCTGTAGCCATTATTGTGTTTAGTCCATGTCTAGTTTTGTCTTTATGTCTGATTTCTCTGTTTATCTATGTTTGTATATTATCTCACGTTTATTATGAAATTATTTTGTAAATTTTTATGTCTAGCTGTTGTTGTGTTTGCCTCATGTCTGTTACTGTCATGTCTGTTTTATCTATTTATCCACGTGTCAATGTCTGTATGTTTAGTTTATCTAACTATATAAGTCTGTTATCCAGACCTGTTACTTTATCCCACATTTATTTAGAAATTTTCAATTAATTATTTATCATCTCAAGGATAACATAAATTATGCTCGTTCAAGGACGCCAACTCTGTCACCAACAAAAACGGTTCCTAACCTCTCCTTAAAAAGAAGAAGAAGATGACGGTGTTCAAGCGAGCTCAAGCTAGGAGCAAAACAGCCAAAGATATCATGCAACTCGATAGTATCAAAATCATAAATAAAAAAGAAAACAGTTGCTAGGTTATTAGTCTTATGCTCGTTACAGGGCGACTGCCTTCAATATAAACAATGACGTTGGATTAATCTAACCGAAACTGGTCCTTGAGGATATATGCAATTTTGATTCTCTTTTTCCTACATCATGATTTATTTATTTATTTATTGTTTGTTTGTGTACTTTTAAGGATTATATGATTTTACTCACTTTATTTATTTATAATAACCACCATTTTATCATTATTGTTTATTAATTATTGCAAACATACAGTTTACTTCTATAGGACGTACTAACGTGGCTTGAAAAAAATCTCGTTGGTTGAAGATATGTAATAGACTTATTAGGAAGAAGCAGACTAAGGATAGAATATTGCCCCAAAACATTGTTTGTCTGGCTTCTGTGTTGTTTGACTGAGCTGGTATACTCAACTGGGCGACTAAAGGGGGGTTTACACGGTCAAAAGCTTCGTCGAACGCGGTTCGACAGATAAGTGTTTGAAGTGATATTCGAACGTGTGAACGGGGTATTTGGTTGTCGAACACGTTCGACAAACGTGTTCGAGAACCAAATACCCCGTTCACACGTTCGAACATCATATTAAACACTTGTCTGTCGAACCGCGTTCACGAACCGTTTGACCGTGTAAACCCCCCTTGAGTAAAATATAGCGAGCTACTGAGCTGTGAGATGGAAAATAGCTATCTGGGCTTCAATAGTGCCACCGAGCCATGGAGTTAGCAATGTAATCTAGATTATACTAGATTTTTACAAACATGGTGGACATGTGCATACGAAATGCGTTTCAAAGGTAAGCCGCCCGTTGTGATACTACAGCTGAAGGGTCTAATGGACTTAAACAGGACTGTCCAGGACAGTTCGATGTTAAGTCTTTCTTTAGTTACGGTTCTATTTCTATGCCTACATCAACAATGAATATTCACAGATATTCGTTACACATATCTTATTATCCTTTCACATCTGACAAGACACAACACTCCCCATCTATTTTTTTTTCACTTTTACTTTTCTTCGTGCCCAGACTTGATGAGGGCAGATTTATTTTTTTTGTCCCGTCCTGGTGTCACAATCATAAAAAAAAAAAAAAAAACTGTCTTAACGTGTGTTTTAGTTATTTAACCCTTAGGTCGATGATGCCATACCCTTGGCATTCAGTGAGATCAGTAGATTGACTTCCTATCTATTAGAAGCTCAAAACTAACTTAAGAGTAATAGGTCATTTGCCTTAAATGTGTTGCTTTTAATCGCCATTCGAATGGCATTGGGCACAGACATATTAGAGCTGGGGAACTAAGGCTGGTTGTCCATTCTAATGCCAAGCGATGGCCTGGAACACGGGTTTTTAACAACAGCAAGATTGTGGTCCAATTTAGGGTAATATAACCTTTGATGAAGATGATAGAAATGTGACATCTTCATCTGTGAAGAACTTTTATGTGAAGGATAAGAACCTTTTTTTAACACTACTAATACTACTATTAGCACCATTACTACTACTAATACTACTACTAATGGTAAACACTATTATTATTATTATTAATTGGCAAGATGGAGTTTAAAGTGTATTTAAGAAGCTGAAGCCCGCTGTCGCTCACAGTGGTTCGCGGCCGCTTAAAAGAAACACAAACTCTCTCTCTCTTTCCCCCAGACTTTAAACAACCTATATTAGTCAATGGGACTCCGCAGTTGAAAAAAAAAAAGTAGGAAGACCTGTATATAATATGTATTTTCCGAATGTATACAATGGGAATGATGGTATGGCGTCGTTATAGGTGAACTAAATTACGTCTGGGTATGACGTCGCAAAATGACGAAACTACGTCGAAGTGTTGCGTCATTATACTTCTAGGTAAAAATGCGGCCAAGGACTCTCGAATGATAATTCTCTCATACTTTTCCGTAAATTTTACGCATAAATTAGTTCATACACTTTGGAAAACACAATTGATTAACTATGATATGGTATTTATGTTATAGATGGTTGATACATGAAAAAGAAATGTTAAATGCTCTGTCTGTCTATCAATCTATCTATCTATCTATCTATCTATCTATCTATCTATATATATATATATATATATATATATATATATATATATATATATATATATATATATATATATATATATATGTGTGTGTGTGTGTGTGTGTGTGTGTATATATATATATATATATATATATATATATATATATATATATATATATATATATATATATAGAGAGAGAGAGAGAGAGAGAGAGAGAGAGAGAGAGAGAGAGAGAGAGAGATTTAGCTTATCTTTATTTCGTATTTTGAATAGATAAAAAAATACATCACAAATAAAAAAAAACTTTAAAACGCAACCGAAGCTGCCCTCGATTTCATTAAAAGATAATGCACAACATTTATTTTACTAATGATATGTATTGTTGATATAAATACATATATATAGATTATATACATACTGTAAACAGGTAGTGAGATGCACATCCCGAGTAACTACAAACCTCTTATTACGTTATTCCAACACTCTGCCGGAGGAGAGCCCAGCTTCCTCCGCCGGATATACGCTATATAAGAACCCACAGATTGCATGTTTTCTTCAGTCCTTCATTGGCTTTCTTAAAGGATATATAACTGTCTCTCTGTGTTAGTGGGCTGTTTCACTAGCGCTAATTTTTCTGCAGATTTTGTTTATATTCCCATTGCTAGCGCGCTTTTTTTTATATTTTTATTTGTAAGTATTGAAGATTCTTCTCTTTTATTGGTGGGATTTTTTGTTTTTTTCTTTGTATATATGGATGTATGTTTATTATTATTATTATTTGATAATAATAATAATAATAATAATAATAATGAATACAGTGGACTACACTTGAAGGTTGTCCATATAATAATAATAATGCATTATAATTACACAGATAACCTATGTAAAAGGAACATTCTACAACGAATTCAAAGCCACACCCAACTTTCCATTTAAAAAAAAAAAATGCAACCATCACTTATCCCAAAAGAGTAGAGCGGTAAATGTCGTATGCAACAGGGAGAGCACGCAGGTCCTCTCCAATCTCTAGAAATGACAGTATACTTATATCTAGACCTGCAGGTAAGGGTGGGGCGCTTAGAATATTTTACCCCTCTCACTGTTACACGTGACATGAAGCTCTGTACTTTTGTTATGAGGACAGTTTGAGAGAAAGTTATTGAATAACAATGATTGATATAAGGAAGGTCTTTTGTGTTCAAAATAGACTAATGCCTGTCTAAACAGTAAAATAGAGAGAAATTGATTGAATAACAATGTTATTTCGACTACGAAACGGAGTAATACAGATCTCAAGAAGAAAGTTAGATAAAGTTATTATGATAATTAATGTATTTTGTATACGAAACGACTTAATGAATTTCTCAGTAAGGCATTTTAAAGAAAATTATTGAAGAAAGTATTTTGGATGCAATATAGACTATTTCATGTCTCAGTGGGATAGACTTAATAGACAGGTATTGAATATGAAAAATAGTTTAGATACAAAATAAACTAATTCATATCTCAGTACAGAAAAACTTGACCACAGTACGGATTAATTCACATGTCTAAAGAAAAAGTTTAAATAAAGTTATTGATATAAGTAGAGGTAACAGTAAATTATTGAACAGATAGATGTATGGGATCAGTGGTGGAAGAGGATCTTCACAGGTCGCGATATGGACAATATTTTGGATATTTTAAAGATGAATAACCTTGATTCATTAACTTCGAAGTACGTCCGAAATGTTTTTCATTGTTAATTTATAGTCGTCTTGACAAGGTTTTTACTGGAGGTTCACGTACGTTCCATTTCTTAGTGTTGATGCATTCTTTCAAGGTGTTCACTGGTGAGATTTTTCTCTGCTAGGTATCATTCAGTTGTTATTAATTTTACACAGTATTCTAAATATTACGCATTTTTAAGGTCCTTGCTGTTATTAATTTTACACAATACTCTAATTATTACGCATTTTCAAGGTCCTTGCTGTTATTAATTTTACACAGTATTCTAAGTACTATGCATTTTCAAGGTCCTTGCTGTTATTAATTTTACACAGTATTCTAATTATTACGCATTTTTAAGGTGTTGTTGGAGACATTTAACTTTACAGTAAATTTTGATTAATTATTTATCTTTATAAGATGCCTTTTGTGTTTGGAGATTATCTGACGATGCAAGGTGCTGTATGGGTGGGGGGGGGGGCGCTTATTCATCTTGACTAAGTAATTTGTTCTTTAATCATCATATAAAATTTCTAATAAGTTTGAATATTATATTCTTCCCTTAGCCAACACTCATGGAAGGTGGCCAGTACATCATGGAAGGAGACGAAGAAGCCAAGAGCACAACCATCATATTCTCCATGAAGGAGGAGATCGGGGCCCTGGCCAACGCTCTGAAGATATTCCAGGCGAGTATTAATTGGGTTAAGGCTCTCAGGTTCTAGTCCTGCTAATCACAAGAAATAGATATCATTATCTTTACATATGAAATAGTTATATATCTCATCCACTGCTACAGTGGACATACGTTATATCCCAGTGAAAACATAAATGGCCAGTTCTTGTCGGTTTGTAAACTTCATTTAGTTAGAGAAGGCGAATGAAGCTTTTATATCAGTCCATTTTTCTTGTTTTTTGTCTTCACATTCAAGAAAACCTGTCGATACCTTAAACCTTACACTTTTAACCTGTTTTGACTAATAGTTAAGCCGTTGATCACACTTACCTTTTACTTTAAGCATATCACATTCTACTCTACCATTGCTAGTAAGTTTGATGAGTGGGTCACACTGACTTATTTAGAAGATTTTTCAGTTTTAGGTATACAGTATAGCTTTAATAATTTTCACAATCTCTTCTAGACTTCCCCCACCCAACTTTATTTACGCATTTCTCACAGAATTGCAGTTGCTAGTCTATGCTCACTGCTATATTTTATTTGTTTTTCCTTAGGCCAGCAACGTAAACTTATTGCACATCGAGTCCAGACCATCTCGTCGTGAAGCCATTTTTGAGTTTATGGTGGAGTGCGACTCGACCACTGGAAATCTTGGAACGGCCATGGAGCAAATACGAGGATTGTCCTCTTACTTCCAGGTCATCTCTAGAAATCACCACAATAATAAAGGTAAATGGAATGCGAAATTTTTTGTTTATTCGTGAATGAGTGTCTTGGCTGGGTTTCCAGAGGGTTTCTTGTAACCTCAATTTATACCTTCTTCGTTTTCTTCCATTAAAGATACCGTGCCTTGGTTCCCTCGTAAGATCAAAGATTTGGACCGTTTCGCCAACCAGATTCTGTCCTATGGCCATGAACTGGATGCAGATCATCCTGGATTCACAGATCCCGTCTACAGAGCCCGTAGGAAGTACTTTGCCGACATTGCATATAACTATAGACAGTAAGTGGCAATTTTAATGCTTTTCTATAGAGCTAAGTAACCAAAGTTTCCATGTTTACTTCGGATGACAGAGAGTCAGGGATATACTAGTGTCCTGAGGGTAATACTTACTTTCGAAACCCTAAGCCATTATGATTTTCCAGTGAATTTTTGTGTTTAGCTTTTTTAATATAATATTAAGTTAGCTTTGGTTAGGTTAGTTCACCCCAGATAGAAAATGGGTTGTGGTATATAAAGGATTCCAACTCGTCCTGAGAGTCCTTGAACCTTTTCCTAAAGAAAGTTTTTTTTATGATTGTGACACCAGGATGGGCCCAAAAAAATAAAAAAATAAAACAGCCCTCATCGGGCCTGGGCACGAAAAATACATAAAGAGAAACAAAGATGGAGAGTGTAATGACTTGTCAGATGTGAAGGGATGAAAGATGTGTGATGAATATCCAAGAATATTCAGTGTAGCTGTAGGCATAGAAAAAGAACCGTAACTGAAGGAAGACTTAACATCGAACTGTCCTGGACAGACCTATTAAAGTTCAAAAAACCTTCAGCTGTAGTATCGCAACGGGCGGCTGTTTGGAGATAAGTGCCTTAAATATTCATCAATTGTCAAGATAATAGATAGTAGTGGAATTCTTGGAGTTAAGGAATATAAGTTTTCATTATTGCTTAAGAAAGCAAAGAATAAAGGAAGTAATATAACTTAAGTGTTAAGTGGCATAATTTAACCTTATAATCTCAAATTAAATACATATGGTCGAATACTTAATGTAATGTTATTCTAAATTGATCCATATATCACCATACAATACTTTTGTCTAGCCATAATACTTTCATAACCATTATATAACGTATTTAGAAGTTCTCTCAGGCATGGCAAAGTTAGATGATTATGGTGAGAAAATAGTGTTCTTGTACTTACAGATTTAATAATAAAAAAAAACTGTTCTCATGAAAAGTCGAACAATTACTGTATAATATATAATTAGTTGAAAGTTTTCTTGAACATATGCAGAGGTCATTAATATTATAATTAGATTGACATTACTATTACTGCTGCTGCTACTACTACTACTTCTATAATAATAATAATAATAATAATAATAATAATAATAATAATAATAATAATAATTTAATTTCTCTCTTAAAAAGAAATTTCAAGCCGGTTCAAAGCTGTTCGAGAATACTTTCAGAATCATCCAGCCATGATTCGTTCTTAGATCAGGTTGCACTTTAAAATCCGACGTAAACCAGATTTGCTTCCATAACGTCTTATGTTTAATCTCTATTTTTCTCCTTCATTTCCCTCATAAGACCAGCAAAATGTTTGCTTTATTACATAGTGAATATGCAACGCTAATAATATAAAAGATTTGGTATCTAACTGTATAAAAAATTATAATGTGTACAAGAAAAATATATGAAACTTGTTGAAAAAAAAAAAAATGGCGGCGCGGTTTGCTAGCCGAGTGATCCTTTGGCTCGGAAATCACACGTCTCTAACTGTGGTCACGAAATGGCTTCAGAACTTGACTGCAATAATAACAGTGCTGTTCGAATCCTTTCTTTTTTTTTTCATTTCACTCAGCTTTTTTCTTTGCTTACGTTACCCGTTGAATAAGGTTGACATAACAGTTGTATTAATTTAATTTATATTTATTTTTCTTCAGTAAAGATAGTTTAAGCTACCTGGAGGAAAAAAAAAAAAAAAAAAAAAAAAATATATATATATATATATATATATATATATATATATATATATATATATATATATATATATATATATATATATATATATATATATATATATATATATATATATATAAGGTACAACACATGTCTTTTATTCTTTAGTTTATATGTGGTAACACTTTCATTTGGGGAATTTTAAGCTGTATGGCCCTGCATGACAATTGGATAAATTTGTAAAACCGTATATATATTATCTGCATGAAGTTGATGTTTGCAGTTTTATCCCCATTCGAAAGAGGGGTGGACATTATATTTTGCTAATGTTGGAAAAAAAAAAAACGAAAGGCGAGGTTGCATTTTTTGTGTATACATTATTACATATTTATCTAATTGTCTTTCGGTGCTATGTATGTTCAAATAACCCTTTAGAAAGTGCTGCCACAATTAACCTAGTCACATTTACATATCATCCAATATTAATTTCAATGCATTTGATTTCAGTGGTCAGTCTATTCCCCAAGTGGAGTACTCTGCCGAGGAAACCGCCACGTGGGGAGCCGTGTTCAGAAATCTGACGAAGCTCTATGAGACTCACGCCTGCAAAGAACACAGAAATGTCTTTCCTCTTCTCATTGAGAACTGTGGATACAGGGAAGATAATATTCCACAATTGCAAGATGTCTCAGATTTCCTGAAAGGTATTTATTTTCGTTGTTTTTTTTTTTACAAAAGGGAATTTATGAATACTACCCTTGTTAATATATTTGAGAACTGGTTAAGCATTATTGCTTATATCAGACCTCAACAAAGTGAACATACTGTTCAGTTACTGACTACGTACACGCCAATAAAGTATTTTTCTCCTGCTGACTTCACACAGTCTAGTGATATATTCCCCAAGTTTGCTACAGCACGAGGGACTGTCAATACCACTTTATTTTTTATCACCAAGAATTATGATAAAGAGATTAATTACGAACCAGCTTAGAGAATTATACCCAGAATCTCTTGTGTGTAAGCCAGGGAATGAGGTGGTAAATTTTTCGAACCATCTTGGGGAATTATTTGCAGAGCCTCCTGTCTCAAAGCCTGGGAACGAAGGGGTCAATTATTCAAACTACCTTGGAGAATTAAACCCAGAACTTCCAGTGTGTAAGCCAGGGAAAGCTGGGGTCAGTTTTACAACCATTAATTCTACAGTCAAGTACATTACCTGTAGATATGAAGTTGTATGCTGCCCCTATCAAACAAAACCTTAGCTTTGAATTCAGTATTCTGAATCATAAGAAAATATAGTTGCCTCTTTCTTGATTATCTCTAAAATAACTATATCCTTAAAGACATTTATATTTTAATGTCATTGATATCGTTCCTTACTATTTATATCACAGACTGTACTGGCTTCACCTTGAGACCAGTTGCTGGTCTGCTATCTTCAAGAGATTTTTTGGCTGGTCTCGCCTTCCGCGTCTTCCACTCAACTCAGTATATCCGTCACTCCAGCAAGCCACTATACACCCCTGAACCGGATATATGCCACGAGCTATTGGGTCATGCCCCTCTTTTTGCTGATCCTGCTTTTGCCCAGTTCTCCCAAGAAATTGGCTTGGCATCCCTTGGCGCTCCTGATGATTATATTGCCAAGCTTGCCACGGTATGTACATTTTCTGCCCAAGTGTAACTAATTGTTCCTGTACTGTTTACATTTTTTCCCATTTCTAATACTGTAGTTATCATTAAAATATTTGCTTTTCTAATTTACCACATTCATGTAATAGAGTCTGCCAAGTTAAGAATTATGTATTAATAATCTGCTTAACTCAAACTCAATTCATACTTGCATAGAGACAGTAAATAACAAAAATATATATTTTGCTTAACTCATGCTTGCTTGGAGACAATAAATTAAAAAAAATTCTATTTTACTAAATTATTGTTTTTGCATCACGAACAAATATAAATCTGGAAGAGACAAATTATCATTAATATTACACCTTACAGCTGCACATACTATTGAAGTCCCTTTTATTGAAAAATATACATGACCCATTTTTTCTTCCCTGCAGTGCTACTGGTTTACAGCAGAATTTGGACTCTGTCGCCAAGGAGGTGAAGTGAAAGCCTATGGAGCTGGTCTTTTGTCTTCCTTTGGGGAACTGGAATACTGCCTCTCAGATAAACCAGATGTCAGACCTTTTGACCCTATCAAAACATGCGAGCAATCCTATCCCATCACAGAATACCAGCCTGTCTACTATTTGGCTGAAAGCTTTGAGGATGCAAAGCAAAAGTTAATGTAAGTAATTGCACACTTTTAACTGTAGAAGTAGAAGTTGCTACTCAATCTCCCCTATTGGCACAATGCTTTATTTGTTAGCCAATTGTTTCAACAGCTTAGACTTCTTTCATTCATAATTCTGTATAGCCATAAACATATGGTGATTGCTATTGTTACTAAAATACTAAAGCAGCATGTGATGCCTCTTTTATTTGATATTTAAAAGAAAAGAATTACAATATTGAATGGTTTTTCAATCTTCTTTTAAACTAATAATAAACTCATTCATGACTGACTTTTTCTCTTACAGACAATTTGCTGCAACAATACCCCGTCCCTTCACTGTTCGCTACAATCCTTACACCCAGTCCGTTGAAATTCTTGACTCCAAGCCTCAAATCCAGACACTGGTGCGAGAAATCAACTGTGATATGCAGATTCTCACTGATGCCTTAGTTAAGCTGTCTTAAGTTGCCATAGTTAATCGTTCATTCGTAAATCACTTAAAATAGAGAAAACAAGGACTATGCAGAATGTTGTATACAGTATGTAGATATTTTAGATAGATGTAAAATAGTTTGATAAGCCATAATAGTAGATATATCTCACCCACATCTACATTGATGACACTGAATATCTACAATGTATTTTTATGCAGCTTCAGTCATTTATATTTTATTTTACAAATGGAGAATTAGTGTGATAACTTATATTTAAAATATTAACCCGACACATTACAGAATTCTTCTAGATACTAGGGTCTTTTGTATTGGCTTATATATATATATATATATATATATATATATATATATATATATATATATATATATATATATATATATATATATATATATATATATATATATATATATTAGTATAATATTGTAGGTGCTGATAGAGTTAGGACATGTATTAGCAAAATTATAAGGGGGAGCTACCATAAAGAGGAACTGACCTTAGGTGTCCTTAGGTGTCTGCTACCCACATATATTAATG
This sequence comes from Halocaridina rubra, assembly GCA_037179515.1. Lineage (NCBI taxonomy): Eukaryota > Metazoa > Arthropoda > Malacostraca > Decapoda > Atyidae > Halocaridina > Halocaridina rubra. The sequence goes on from JAXCGZ010000244.1 coordinate 24,904, forward strand.
AGATGCCATGAGGGGTTTGGCTCTAGTAATATGAGTGAGTGCCATAGGAATTAAAAACAAAATAGGGAAATAAGTTCCAAAATTATATTTTACCAAG
>JAXCGZ010000244.1:30000-40000 GCA_037179515.1 Halocaridina rubra
TTGGAACAATACAGCCGCCAAACTCAATTAATAATTGAAATACGAGCATACCTTTTTCTTCCAGTACTAAGGTTTATAATCTCTCTCTCTCTCTCTCTCTCTCTCTCTCTCTCTCTCTCTCTCTCTCTCTCTCTCTCTCTCTCTCTCTCTCTCTCTCTCTCTAAGACATCAGGTTTAAACTTTTTTTTCAGTATTTTCGTACTATCTTTCTATCTCTCTAAGTCTTCAACTTTAAAGTTTTCTATGGATGGTCACACTATTCTCTCTCTCTCTCTCTCTCTCTCTCTCTCTCTCTCTCTCTCCTCTCTCTCTCTCTCTCTCTCTCTCTCTCTCTCTCAACCATCTGTTTGCGTGAACGGTAGCTATTACGAACTGGTGCGGCCCCCCAAAAAAAAAACTTTCACGTGCACTATTTGTGTTTACCCGATAGGTTTTTCAAACATTTTGTTCCTTATAAGCAAATTCGTATTCATGAGGAAATCAGTACCAAACATAAATACACACGCACACATATATGTATGTAGTTGTACACACACACACACACACACACACACACACACACACACACACACACACACACACACACACACACACATATATATATATATATATATATATATATATATATATATATATATATATATATATATATATATATATATATATACCGCTTGGTGTGTGTGTGTGTGTGTGTGTGTGTGTGTGTGTGTGTGAGAGAGAGAGAGAGAGAGAGAGAGAGAGAGAGAGAGAGAGAGAGAGAGAGAGAGAGAGAGAGAGAGAGTTAATCCGACAAAAACTCATGCAAAATATAATTTAAAAGGAATCGTGGTGAAGTTGAGGTTGGAAGTCTGAAATGCGAAGTCAATTAAAGAACGTGACATTTAAAGATATCAATAAATAAAAGAAACAATATTTCTAAATAGCTCGACTTTCACATCAAGAATCGTGACAGAAATGAAGACGACGCCATGGACGAATGTGTGTGTGTGTGTGTGTGTGTAACTGTCTATAATTAAGAATATTCCGATTTGAAAGCATGTTATTAGCTAATATCTCTCGTTTGTGAAATTTCAAAAATTTGATGTTCTTATAATGATACACTTTTCCAAAGAGGGTTTAATTTATTGTGTCAATAGCTGCACATGGAACATGTTTATTCCAGTGTGTGCATGTATGTTAAATATATATATATATATATATATATATATATATATATATATATATATATATATATATATATATATATGTATGTGTGTGTGTTTGTGTGTGGATGTTAACTCTGCTCTCAATTACGGTTCTTTTCCAATGCCCACATCTACACAGAATATTCTGGAGTATTCGATGCACGTCTCTTGTTATCCCTTCACATCTGAATAGTCACAACACTTCACACCTCTCTTGCTCTTTGCTTTCTTTCTTTTCAAGAATAAGTTCTTTTTCTATTATTAGTCTGACCATTCTTTCATTCTGTGCTTTTATTGTTTTTCATCTTCATATATCTGCTTTACCCTTACGCTGCTACTTTTTCTTGGTGGCCGTACCTGATGAGAGCAGATTTCTTGACCGTCCTGTTGCCATACTCATAAAAGAAAAAAGAAACACACACACACACACACATACACACACACATATATATATATATATATATATATATATATATATATATATATATATATATATATATATATATATATATATATATATATATATGTATATATATGTGTGTGTGTGTGTGTAGTCGCCGTGGCTCAGTCGGTAGCGTCTCCGACTCTGAGGCGTCAGGTCGAGGGTTCGCGCCCCGTCACGGTCTGAGGTTAGCAAAGGCATGCACTCAGCGTAAGGATTACATCTGCCAAAACAAGTCCTTCGCAAGAAGGCAACCATCCTAGCCCTTGGTTGATAAGGGAGTCAGTGACGTAAAACCGGATATATATATATATATATATATATATATATATATATATATATATATATATATATATATATATATATATACTCTACATTATGTAGTTTTCAGTCTTTATAATAAATTTTAATCACAGTTTTAGTGTTATTCAGTTTACACACACACACACAAACACACTCCCTCTGTCATTGTTATTTTACACTCACTTGTGCTTGAGAGGGGGTTCAGTTAGGATCCGAAATATTGCGTTATTTTTTCTGTGTTGTTTCACTGATGGGCTTCCTTACCATTTAGTGCTGTATGCTAACAGTTTGTGCTTACTCATATATATATATATATATATATATATATATATATATATATATATATATATATATATATATATATATATATATATATATATATATATATATATATATATATATATATATATATATATATATATACACACACTCTACATTATGTATTTTGCAATCTTTATAACGAATTTTAATTACAATTATAATGTTATTCATTATATATATATATATATATATATATATATATATATATATATATATATATATATAGAGAGAGAGAGAGAGAGAGAGAGAGAGAGAGAGAGAGAGAGAGAGAGAGAGAGAGAGAGAGAGAGAGAGGAGCCGCAGTAGCAAAATCCTAGACTCGGAGAGTGACGGACCTTGTATTCAAGCCCTAGGCGGGGCGTTAGGAGGGGCATCTAGATTTAATTTCCCAGCTTCAATCCGTTTGTGTCCACACGAATTGGGGACAATACTGACCCGTAAAATGTAAAAAAAAAAAAAAAAAATACGGAAATCACATTATTTATAAACTTTGAAATATAACTTTTTATAAATCAGTCAATCTTAGCGTATGTAGGAAATGGCAGCAGAATACAGACATTTGCAATGTTAATACTGTAGGGAGTGTAATTATGGTCAATTTTGCCTCTGGGCGCCATCTTGCAGCCACGCACCCACTGGAAAGCACCCTATTACCATTGACCTATTACGTATATGATAGTAATCAATAATTTTTTATCTCAAGTAACGAATAGCAACCCCCAGAACACTAGATAAACCCGTTAACTGTTAGGTCATATTTGGTAAAGTTAGGTTAGCAAAGGTTGATGCCTAACTTACCCTAATAATTTACGGTGTTATTAATTGTTCTGGAGGTTGTTAATCTTTACCTGATCCACGAAACTAAAAACGGAACAATATCACTTTGGGTCACCTCTTAAAAATTGGCTCAATTGATGAAAACGCACCTTAGGCTATTTTACAGCTTTATAAATCTAGCCGAATTTAATGTAAAAATCGTCATACTCCTATGGCTTAATAAAAAATTATCAACTTGACAAAAGGCACCTTGGACCATACCTTCATATTAACTACCTTAACAAACCCTAACCTAATCTAGCAAACAGCCACAATCCCATTTCCAAAACGGGGGGATTAGCCCCAGGATCCCCACAATCTATTTACTATTATACTATGCAGTACATTAGTTCCGGTTTTACGTCACGGACTCCCTTTTCAACCAAGGGCTAGGACGGTTGCCTTCTTGCGAAGGACTTGTTTTGGCAGATGTAATGTTACCCTGAGTGCATGCCCTTGCTAACCTCAGACCGTGACGGGGCGCGAACCCTCGTCCTGACGCCTCAGAGTCGCGGACGCTACCGCTTGAGCCACGGTGACTACTTATACTATACAGTAAATTGTTTCTCTATTATTTAGCTTCTTTTGGCGAGTTCTTCTCTTCGTACTTAATTTTATCATTATTAAAAAAAACAAACAAACAAACAGATCAACTGGGAAACAGGATGTAGTGTCAATTAACCGGGGAAGGGAGTTAAAAATACATATAAGTATCATTTATCAGCCCCAGAGCTTTCGAGTCAGCTGGCTGAATGGAGAAAGTTCAATTTCTTCAGACTTCTGAGATTACCCGTACTTATGGTGTTATTGTACAGCCCTTCCAGTTTGCACAATACACAGGCCATTCTCTGCATTTTTTTTAACCATATCTGTTAGGTTTTATATTTAATACTTAGTCTGCTTAGAGGTCTGAATTATTATTATTATTATTATTATTATTATTATTATTATTATTATTATTATTATTATAGAGTAGTTTATTAAGATAAATGCATATTTTAATAAAGATTATTCTTAATTAAGTCTCGTAAAGGGGCAAGAGATAAAGAAAAAAATTAGAGATTGGAAAAAACAGTTTATAGGTGACTATATTTACACATGTATAATAAAATATTATATATATTCCCTATTACCCAGTAAGCGGAGGATAATAATAATAATAATATAAATAATAATAATAATAACAATAATAATAATAATAATAATAATAATAATAATAATAATAATAATAATAATAATAATAATAATAATAATAATGAATTGTGGTAATAGCAGCAGCTATGGATCACAGAAACACGTAGCAAGTATTATAGATCAACCAATGAGTTTCTGAGTATATTTAACGAAAAGAAAGTTAGCCACTAGTACATTGGCCAGATGGTATTCCCTGAGGCAGTAAAAGATGTGGTCATGCATTGCTTCGATGTAATTGTGTAATTCCCAAGAATCAAAAGTACTGTAACAAAATTTTCAGCCTGTTCAGTCTGTTTAAGGACTTGATAGATTTGAAATACTATCCATATACTATTATAAGTTTTTCTATGGCTCAAAAATATATTTGCTAAGTCATAACTTTGTAATCACTTAAGAGACCCTCTTAGTAATCAATGAAAGTTACATTTAATCTTTCATTGTCTTAATATGGTTCTGCAATTTGATCCATACTTTTCTCAGTATATGCTCACCGCTCTTTGTAACTAGATAAGCTGATATAGTGCCTAATGGTCATGTATAAAGTCCCAAGGTTCAACCTTCCAAAATGACCTCTAAAACTTCTCTTTACAAGAGCAACATGGAAAAAAAAAACTCAAAAGAGTATACGCTTAGATGGTTGAAGACTATAATGGTGAAATATTTATAAAGACTTTTATATGGTTATATCAGTTCACTCCGAGAGTGAGAGAGTGAGAAGAAAATAAAACAGTTATATATTTGGTAAATTAGCGTCGTTCTGCTGAATACATTGGTAAAATCCCGTGAAAGAATGTCTTCCAATCAGAATTTCTTAATGATATAGAAAAACTATGATCAGCAGATAAGTTTAAAAAGAAAAAAAACTAGATGGCGTAACATATAATGCAACTTTAAATAGTATAAAAAGTATCTCTTTTCCTGTATAGTATTCTGCTTACTTGTAAAACATATGCTAACTAGCAGCTCCCCTTACAATATTGATTTCTCTTATTTCAGGTACCAGTAAAATGATTAACATCGTATTTCTAGGTAAGTGATATAATACTGTATACTTATTGCATCTATCCCTCTCTCAAAATAGCCAATTCAATTTTATCACTGTAGGTCTTGCTATCATCGTCAAGACCAAAGTAATATTAGTTTTAAAGCTGGGGGATATATTATTCTATCTACTAAGTAAAAGTTACCTACTTACCCTTAACTATGTACATCCCAAGTATTAAATTATGATTAAACAGATGCTCCGTCATTTGATTTCTACCTTGACAGCTGAGAGAATTGCTTCTCATACCTGGGTAAATTACTCAATATTGAGTAAAAGTGGCTATCCGTGGGAATAATCTGAGAAGCGTTTTTTGTGGAGTGAGCAAAAGAGACTGAGATCCACTGGCCTGTATGGAGGAGTCATGTATCCGCATTAAACTGGGATCAGGCCACATGGCTAATTTATATACGGTAATATGTAAGCTACCTAGATAATGTGGGCCCAGAGGGGGTAATAGTTAATCTTCACATCCTGAGTGAAATGAAAATACAAAAATTATAAAAATATCTAAAACAGCAACAAAAAATTACTATTACCGATTCATTTTTAAACTTTTGGTGAGCATATAAATTAACCTAGCCAAACTTAATATCATAAATGATAAACATTTACCCTGATACTCATAGTTAAGACGAAATCTAACAAACTGTTAGAGCATTATGTTAGGGCTCTTTGGTTTGGTTAGGTTAGGAGTTGATAACTGAAATTATTATTATTTTTTTTTACTGATTATATTTTCATAGTCATTTATCATTTCACTCGTCAGAGGTGTGAATGTGGACATTCTTGCAACTGAAAAATTGGGATAAGTGTTTAAAGCTCTTCAAGTGATACCCCGCAAGGTAACGACAATTGTCCCTTTGGCCAATTGCCTGTAACTAGTAATGCAAAAACCGGCCAATAATAATACTGAAGTGAAATGTATCATGTATCCACGAAATAATGAATGAAAAATAAGTTAAAGGTGAACAGTTCCTTATTTCACACTTGGTTTGGTTCGATTAAGTTAGATTAGGTTTCGGGCAATTCCTGGGGGGGGGAGGTGTCCTCATGGGCAAGCAGCCTACTTACATACCCTGTAATATAAGAGCATGCATTCCCCTATCTCACTACAGGTCTCTTGGGGTTATGTGCATCCACACCCTTAGCCCAATCAGACCTCTACAACCCACCCATCTACAGAGAACCATCCCAAAGGTAAGTTTGAAAACATTAGCTACAATACTCACGTGGTCCATTTCTCATACTCCTCTATCCCTTTTGTCTTAATATTTATTCACTTTATATTTCACTCCTCTTTGTCCATAATTCAAATGAAAAGGTGAATTTGACTAAGATTAATTTACACGGTCGATTTGATCATAAAAACAAGCACAGCCATTACTAGTGCCATACACTGGTGCCAGAAATACGCAATCTCAGTTATGATGAGAGGCTGAGGGAATTAGACTTACCATCACTGGAAGCTAGAAGAGTGAGGGGGGATATGGTGACAGTCTTTAAATTCCTTCATGGTTATGATAGAGTGGATAGGGATCGATATTTTGATATGGCTGGCTCTAGAACTAGAGGTCATAGTTTGAAGCTTGGTAAGAAAACTTCTTTGCAGGATGTAAGGAAATACTTTTTCAGTGTAAGAGTAGTTGATAATTGGAATTGGCTAAGCGAGGAGGTAGTTAATGCTATCTCAGTCCATAGTTTTAAGGACAGGTATGATAAGTATCACTAAGTATAAAATGGAACCGATGAGGAGACGGGAAGATACGAGCTTTGGGCTCTTTCCCGTAAACACAATTAGGTAATCACACTGATTGATATGTTTACCTTTAATCTTCTTCTCTATATTCATGTAGGGTCGGACCTCTAAAACTGTGCTCCAAAGATTTTTTTTCACACTAGATTTCTTTTAAAGCTAACTCGTGTTTATGAACCCATAACTGTGAGAAATCATTTAAAAAATGTCATGATAAGCAAAATATTTTTTTTTTTTGCATGAACTAGGTTTCATTTAAATCTGAATCGGGTTTCAGAACGTCTACAGTAAGAGGATTTTTTTTTCTCTAAGAAAACATGATGGATTTTTTCTTCCTTGTTGACTATGCTTTTCTGTACATATCCATGAGCATCACAGAGGATCGATCAATATTCCCATTGTAACTAGCTTGGAATGGAATACACCTGTAATCATTCATCCAAGTAACTCGTATATGGAATGTATTCTTTGTTTTGAGAAAGTTTGTACTGGTGAAAAAACCCATACATAAAATAATTATATATTCTTTCATAAAATGAACATATAAGTGTTGCCTTACTTGGCATTTTTTTAATTTTTTAAATATACGATATTTGGGAAACAACATTTCTGCAGTACTCCATTCTACTAGGATATTTCTATCTAAATTGATGTCAAACTTTTTAATAAAAAAAAAAATCCATAAAATGAGGTCCAGTCTTTACACAATTGTAGTGTCCTTAGCACAGTAATATATGATTGTTAAAAAGGTAAACATAAATTTACATTATTTAATTATATGCCAGGTTTCCATCACCACAAGCAGAGCAGTATAGACCAGATCCACCAACTTATAAGAACAAGTACGAAGAGCCAGAGTATTTCGAAGATGAAGAACAGAATGTAAATACTATCCCAGGTTAGTTCACACCTTCCAGATACTTATTCTTCCTTTTGATATGTCTTTGAATATAAATTATGACTATCAATACATTTTGGGGGTCAAACAATAATGAATTTAGTCAAGCCTTAGTAGAATTTAGTCACTTGAGAATTTTCATTAATTTTAATTTTGTAAAATTTTTGGTAACTAATGTTGAGTGGTTTAACACATATCACCACTTAGCATTCTAGACTTTTCAGGTGCCGTAAACCATATTTTTCCCTTTCAAGGTGAGCCAGGCAAGGACTATCCAGTACATTCATTCATTCCCAATACTGGATTTTCGTGCAGTGATAAGCTACCTGGATTCTATGCCGATGATGCAGCACACTGTCAGGTCAGTCAGTTGTTTTCAAGGTACAGTATAAAATCACTTTCAGAAGACAGGTGACATGATAATACAAGGACTTCTAGTTTAAGAAATAATTTATCCTTTCACAACACTGTTACAGAAAAATATACATCTTGATATTCATGTTACTGCTATTATTTTGTAGTTTTTCTGAGAAGAGATTACAAGAAAGGCAGTATAGGCTTTGAATAGTGATAAAACAATTAATCAATGTTTTTCATTAATTTCTACAAGTAGTTTTTCACACCAGTTTTAAAGAATCTTGCCTCTTTCATCTTGTGATGCATGCAGGTGTGGCACTATTGTAAGACAGATGGGCTAAAAGAGTCATTCCTTTGCCCTAATGGCACCATCTATAACCAAGAGAATCGCGTATGTGAATGGTGGTTTAATGTAAGATGCGACCAGGCAACCATCGCTGCCCAGGCTAGAGTCAACGAGGACCTATACATTGTTCCTCAACCATTCAAAGCCGAGGAAGACCAGTTTGAGAGTCCTCCAAAATATTCGTCAGGAGGCTCCCCCAACTATATTCCTCAACGAAGGTTCACTCAAGACCAATTTCAGGAGTCTCCATCAGCATATTCTGAATATTAGTAATAAGATATATTTCTCATTATCCAATATCACGAGTGCTACATTTAGCATATATGTTTACAATAAACCAGACAGTCTGTTTCAGTCATATCTATTGTATTGCTCATTCTTAGCATGTGCAAAATATTTTCAAACATCATGAAGTTTAGCCTCAATTTATCTTGACTAAAAGTGCTAATTGCTGGTTCAATTAGTTATTTTTGTCTGGAACATAAAATAGCAACATCTAATTATTTGAAATTCTCTCTCAATCATATGCACAATATGGTATGAACCCTAGATTCTGTCATACTGTTTAATTTTTTTTAAAATCAAAATGAAGTTACTATACGATACCACAGTACAAAGCTACTGTAAAAGGAAGACATAAAATATACTTCATTTAAACCGTAGTCTTACTGTCCTCAATGTGAAATGTAAATATATTTAAAAAGCTAATGGATGAGGTTTCGGAGGATTTGACATTGCATGAAGACGAGAAAGGCGCCCTCTTACAATTTTCCCCGTGTGTGTGTGACAAGCTCTCCTAGCAGTTTAACAGAATGGCTATGACCATATGAAAAGGTGTACCCCTCTCCAATATAAGCTTCATAGCAATAATAATAATAATAATAATAATAAAAAAAAAAGAGAACTATGAAAATTAGCTTCAAAGTGTTGACAAAGAAAAATTCGAGACAGGGTAAGTAAAGACATCACTTCCAACCAACCTTTTACTTTCTGTACCGTACAATTACACTCCGTAAGCAGCCATCTCTTCCGAACTCTTTAACCTTGTCTGTATGCCAAAAATCCAATCCCAACACTGACCATCACAATACGTAACAGTAGCTGCTCCACAGAACAGCTTCTAAAATACTTCCTGGCTAGAAGGATTTCAGATAAAAAGAAATTTCAAGTTAATAATACAAATAATTATAATAAAGACAGTAATTTAAACTACTGCCTTTCCTCTTGAAACAAAGAAGTAATCAAGACCTGTATTTTGCTACATGATCATGTAAATTAAATGTTTATAATTTTTACAAAGTAACCTTAAAAATGAAAAAATAAGAAAAAAGTCCTTCACAC
>JAXCGZ010000244.1:42500-85000 GCA_037179515.1 Halocaridina rubra
TGATGTAATATTAACATAATGAGACATCAAAAATGTTCTCCACTCATGGAAATTCTATTGGTTAGAATTATGGTTTAAGCTTAAACATCAAGGAGGGGCCCATTACCAAAAAATGTAGATGCAAGTTCAATGTACTTAAAAACAAATATGCAAGCTAAATGCATCTATATACTGTATATTATGATCATTCAATATTTTGCTGCTTAATACGTCATACTAAGATCCTGTACTACATCAGCACTCAAAAGATAAGTTAAGGAACTACATTTATCATTACTTCAAAACTTTTAAAAAAGCATTGGTTTTCACCAGCATGTAATTATGAATAATTAAATGACAATGATTTACAACAGTCACTTCTTGAAAGAATGGTAAGCTTAAATCAATATTAAACAAAAATGGTGTGATTATTTTTTACACACAACTTCCAACATTTTCAGTCTATGAATGAAGAAACAATAAGATAACCCAAGTGGAAAAATAGCAAAGGTTATATACAACGAACCCATTCGAAACAATACGTGTTATACAGCGTCTGTCTATGATACATCTACATTTATAACGATACATAGGTATTTTATGGTCCTTTAAGATCAATATGGCTTGTAACTTTTGACCAAAGGCATGCAGACATCTATATGGACATCCACATACAAAGTATTATACAAATATTTCAAGTAGTGCTTACATAGAGATAAGATCAGGTATTACACGTTAATGCAAAGGTTACAAGTTGATTACTGTTATTGCCTAACACTGCAAATCCTAAATTCCAAAGCTAATATATTTTATTTAACTTGCAATATCATACGACTCCACTCTTCATTTTAAAAAGTATTAATAACTTTACTCTAAATTAGAATACTTTTCAGGAGTTTAACCTACATTGATAAATTCTTTTGTAATAAAGTAAACCTCTCCAAATATGCAGTTCCTCTTCTACCTCCTGTATGTCACTATTAAGCTACAGCTCGACCAGGAGAGAGAGAGACAAAGGCTTACAGGGCAATTCAGAACATGTCTGTGATTTTATTAAGTCAGCATTAAGGAAAACGAAACAAATATATATTTAGATCAAGCTAGACTCTTGCTATCAGTGCAACTGTGTACTGGTGTAAAAGTAAAATTTATTTATCCTTCATTACAATGACGTATGTTACATAGATTAATCCTCAGCGGCCAATGTATTAGGGTACGTTATTAACGTATTCAGATACCATTATACCAGAACCACATAAGAAACAACCTTAAAGATTCGCAAAAGTGTGATATAAATGATACGAGTAATTATGTAAGTTTCTTATCAATACGGTGAAGTATATGGACAGATAAAATTCCTATCAATTCAAAATTAATGTTAAGGCATTGCATAATGGCTTCTGCGACTGCTAGCCCAAAAGCAAATATATGACAAGATCAAAGGTTGATTACACTGTGGAGGGCCCCTCACTCAAACACTGATATGATGCGTCATCATGATCAAAAGAAGAGAAAATTTTCGCGCCCACAGCAACGAGGGCCACAAAAAATTCCGCAAAATCATCAATGCTCCATACCATATATTTTTATTATTTATAGAACGTCACATCAATCCAAAAGCATTATGGGCAATACATATGGAAAAATACAATAGCCAAAAACTCTATAAGAACTATATATTTTTTTTAACCTTTGTTACAGATGATCCTAATTCTGCTTACACGTAAGTTATACTGTAGAGCATATCTGCAATTAACAAACTAATACAAATAACTGCAAAGTTAACATTGTCATCCTGGATTTTTACCTATGTCACGGTATGCAGTACATACTTTCATGTGGCCAATTAATGGCATTACTCTACATTACATCCATAAATCATAAAACATACGCATGGCAGCAACAGTCTTTACTACCACTGACATTTCAGAGAGAACTACTTCCCTGTGTCACTTGTTCAGTACTGTTTGACAAAACTTAAAAATAGACTTGGGCAGACAAATTTCGAGAAAAGATTATTGAAAATAATGTCCAATGAGTGGGAGGTATTTGAAACTACCCATTCATGTCACTGAATAAAGAGATATTGCAGGTAATGTCTTCTCTGTTTGGCAAACAGTGGCTTAAGGAACTCGCAAACACTAGCTTATCAGAATCATGATCTTGAAAAGTACTTACTTTGAAGATAGTATTAGTATTAAATATTATATTGTGGATAAATAAAAATTAATTCCATTCACTTGTAAATACTGCTCTGAAACAAATTTTCATATAAACCATACAATGAAATAAATTATCATCAGCACAAGGCATGCTTCTCATAAGCCAGATTTTGCAGCTCATAAATATGATTATAATTGTTACAACAACATAGTAGTATTAAATACAACAGAGATATTTTGCCCAATGAAGTGACCATTACATCCTAAAACCATTTAATTCAAGCTTAGAATTATATGCCTTTAAGTTCCCTTTACACGTCAAACTGCGGCAAAAGTTTGACAAAAAACAAGGTTATCTGTGATATCCGTGTTTGTGAAAATCAAGTATGACTTTGGTTTCCTTCGTAACTGTCCACCTCATATTCATAAACAGACTTAGTTTTCGATATCCAACTCACAATAGTTACGACTCCACTTCTCGAATGCCAAAATTACCCAGCATAATATCCTTAAAGTCAAATACCCAACAACAAGGTATGAGTAAGAATTCGTTATTATACCAAAAATTGCATTATATGCTAAACCTCTCTCAGTCTTCATTGCCAGGCAGTGTCTGTGGTACTGGTAGTGTCAACTCGTGCATACACATACACACACACACACACACTTCAAAGACATGCGTCTTCACCACAAACTAGCCGTAATCCACCTTTTCTTCAATAAAGTATCTTCTTTACCATTTTAACAATATAACAGTCATATAAAAATAAAAATTTTTCTTCATATATACTTGGCGTCTAACAGCAGCAGTGAGGTTGGTTCGACGTCGTGGTCACGGCGGGAGATACCGGCCCCTACCGCTGCCCTCCTTGTACTTTCTGGGAGTACAACGCTCATGACATTGGCAATTATCATCCTTACTAACACAGTCTATAAGGATCATATTCCCAATGACACCGCAATAAAACTTCTCTAACATCACAGACGGGTCTGACAGGTGTAAATTCATTAGTGCCGTGATAAGGGATTATTACGTGTCAAACTGATGGTCTTTGTTCATGGAGTGAGAACAGGGAAAATGAATAACGGGGGAAAAATAATGGGTATGGAGTATATATTACATTCAGACTAATGTATAATTTAGCTAGCTACCTGTAAGTAAAAAAAAAAACTAAAAGATTATTAAATTAAAAGAAAAAATGTTCAAGTGTTTTTAAATGACTACGAGTAATGTATATAATTATGAAAGGTTATTTGAACACTAAGCATTGTCTTTGTTTTAAAACTACAACAATACTGGTTCAAGACACATTTTCATCCTTTTCTCTCTCCATAAACAAATTATTTTTTTTATCATAATTGTGAAATACCGGTAAGAACTTGCAGGCCATCATTCGAAGGCTTCAGAGTTCATGAACAATGATAAGCTATTCACATCACAGTTATGGCAGTTTTTCGACTCGCTGAACTGGTAATAAACAGGCCTAAACTAAGGCTGCTGTTCAGAAGACCATTCTACCTCAATAATACGCATTTTTAAGGGTCCTAATTCACATAGATGTTTATCTAAAACATTTGAATTTGACTTGAAACATTTTCTTGTACATAACAAAAATTCTGTGATCAAGAAATGCTGTGCAAGACACTCATATATGTTAACAGCAAGTATCAAAAATTTTATAAAATATCTAAGAATACCTTGGCTCTCTTATGCTGACAATCACCATTGGTATTTCTCTTCACAAATTGTCTAACTATAACTGGCGTTTTGACACAATCCAGCAACAGATACGAGTGTGCTTAGCTTGATTTTCTTTACAATGTCTCCAATCTTTTTAAAAAGCTTTTGAAGTAAAAAAGAAATTTAATTACAGATTTCTCTCAAGGAAGCAGCATCATTACCAACCACTCCATATGCATTCTAAAGAGGACGAAATTCAATTATTCTATCCAAAACAAACCTCAATCCACTGACTAAGGGTCTGTTATATCTATAGATGATTAGCATTTTTGGGATGTTCCAAAAATGCAAAAAAGAATGATTGGTAATGAGGCAGTCACCTTCACAAAACTGACCATTGGTGATTTCATTAAAATGTATCTCAGTCAGGTGAATTTTTCTTTTTTTTAGATACTGGCAAAAATAATAAACAACATTAAGAAAGTATGGATATTTCTGACATAATCTTCCAAATGTTAACAAGTTACTGTTATATTCTGTACGATACAAACGTCGTAAAATGTGATGTTTAGGTCTTCTCTTTTTTTATTTCTTTGTGCAATGCTAAGGGTATCTGACAAGACCACTTGAGTAGTCAGTGTAGAATGGTCTCATTGGGAAGTTGACGATCAGTAAAATGCACATTAAATGTTGCTTGAACACCGATTATAGTAGTCCATTGGCAATAAAGGGCAGTTATAATTTAAAAAGTAATGGCAGTGGGATTAGTGCAGCGATGTGGGATTACTAAAGTAATAAAATATTTATTTACAATTATAACAAATATTACTTTCTCTCTTTCCTCAAAGCAATAATATTCTGCCGATCAGAAGGGTGACCGGAGCCAAAAATCCGAGGCAATTTGGTTTTAACATGGCCAGGTTATAAGAAAAAATATGCTGCTTTTTTTCAATTAAAAAAAAGAGCAATAGTAAAATAGTAATACTGGTAGCAATAATAATAATAATAATATTTTCATAAACATATTTTCCAATATCCTATAGAATCTGAGAGCATTATCCCTAGAATCTGAGAGCATTGGCGTAAGTATGAAGAACTGAGGAAGCAGGAATGCATCCTAATCTGTCTCTCATAAGTTGCTACTTGATGGATTATAATTGCATTAAGTATTAATACTCTCATTCCAGTGCTGTAACTGAAATCCAGCCGTTTCAGAAATATAAAAACGAACAATCAGGATACTTATGAAAAATATGGACTTGTAATTAAATTAAAATAAGCCATTATCAGCTGCACTTTAATCAGCTCTTAACTTGGGAGATGGTTAATTCTCAGGGGAAAAAAATTATGATCTATGATTATAGAGAGTGAATTTATCAGCTTTCTATGCCAAAGCCTTATCTCAAATAATGTAAACTGTGCTCTGAACTAATATTTACTATCCTTTTACATGGATATGCATATAAGATTCCTTAAGTCTGTGTCCCATTGGTACCTTTCAGAAATGGATGCATTATTGCTCATTAACATAAATACTCTTATGCTCTATATCTGAAAAAAAAAAAATTCTAATCAGGACTCAAGAATTGTACTTCGAAGTTTTTTCTTTGGTGGGGATACAATGTCAAGCATTAAAAGAAGGTTTTTATATGATGAGCCACACATGAATGATTTAGTCACAAAAGTATCTCATTATACTGTGCTATCCACATGTAAATTTCCCTTTGAGGTGATTACTATAATAGGGTGCTAATGAACTCACGAAATAGTTTGCATCCGAAAGGTATCAAAGTATACAGTGGCCCCAACCTGCATCTGGAACTTCATTTGGGAAAAGGCCTAAAAGACAGAGATATAAGCACAAAAACTAACGGGCCAAAAATAAAGGTTAACTTTTATAAACTTATAATAAATGATAAATAAATCCAAATATTCTTAAAATGCATTCAACAATCTCTCTACATAAAAAAAAAAAAATATGCTTGCTTTGAATACTATTACCAAACAGATATGCAGAGCTTGAGATAAATTTTCACCATCGTATAATACTTACATTTGCTGAATTTCACTTCATTTCTATGACCTCAAAATATATGTACGTTGGCAAAAGAAGTATAACATTAATGACCATCTCCCTAATTAAGAGATTACTGCCTTTACTCTAAAATAGAAACATTGACACCAGAATCAGGGCTCTTGAGTCCACTGGAGGAGTGACTTTGAGATGCATGAGGAGGACACGGAGTTAAACCTTCGTCTCGCCTCATTGGGGAGTGGCTGTTGTATCCGCTGTCAGGCATATGAAGCATGTCTCTCATACCCATAGATCTTTCAAAAAGAAATCATATTAAAGTCACAGTTACAAACGTTAATTTACATGAATATCTGTATTGTACCTAATAAAAGAATTACAAATTTGTCTCCATCTTGACTATTAAGAACAATTATTTTCTCTACCCTCAGTGTATTGTCATTGAATTGTAACAATTATTTTTTTTTTTCATCTTTTAAACTTAAAATACCATAATAATTTATATATTCTTATCCTGAAATAGCAAACTGAATAATTAATGGCAGTATTAAAAATTAAATAAAAAAGAAATTTGGAAAAATGACAGAAACTAAAAAAAAATCTTTTAAAAATTAAATACCTGTTCATAGGTTGCTCCATGCCCACACGTCCTCGTGGAGGGCGAACGTCCCGTTTCTTGATTGTTCGTCGCTTGGCCTAAGAAAAAACATTAAAAATTACAATGCCAAAAGCAAAATTCCAAACTAACCTTTATTTTTACCACTACTAGTTAATCTATTGTAAATATACCTGTTTAAAGGAAGTAGAAAAGAAATTATAAGGATTCATAATTCTATGTATAATACAGTATAGACATAACCTTTTTTACAGTTAGAAATCAGTATCTGAAGCAGCTGGGACGGAATGAAATACAAAATATAATCCTCATCCTCAAGTTAGGAAAAATAAAATTTACTATTAAGAACTTTGTCTTTCACAGGGGCAAAAGTTCTAATAGGTACAAAATATCAGTAATTTCACGAATCATATCAAAAACATCATCTACTTCTTTGTAGCTATCATTTTAGGGATATGAAAAACAAGGTTTGAACTACTTCTGAAACTTCATCTGGATTTCAATTAAATAAAAGTTTAAAAGACTATCTACCTGCTAGATAGCTTAAAATACAATAAAAAAAGAAAAAAAAGCCGAGACGGGTCAAGATTTTTTCTCCTTGGAACTATGAAGCACTGCAGAGTAATATCTGTCAATTTAGAGCAGAATCTTCCAAATCATAAGACTTCTCTCTAATTTTTTATTTTCATTTTACATGAAAGCTACAGTACTGGAATTTTTTGCTGTAGTCAATGCCCAATTTCGTGAATATGCTGTCCCACTATTAACCCCTTACATCTCACGCTGTATTCACGGAGTCTGTTGAATTTACACAAAAAATGCCACTACCCTCTCCTTTATATCCCTAAGTTCTGGTGAAGAGAAACATTAAGAGCACACGTATGGAATCAAAAAGCTATATCTACATAGGTACCACAGCTTGACAATACAGGGGATCCATGACTTATGTCCAAGTTCAGGTCCTCAAGATGTGACGTAATCTGATTTTCAGCATAAGTCGGAACACACCTAAATAAGTACCTACATCACCCACCTATGTGAATGCAGTAGTAATGCTTTCCCTTTTCCGAGCTTTTCACTATCTCTAATTTCACATCCATGGTGTTGGCTTTCCTCTTCTTTGAAGCACTACCATTAATCTTTGAAGCATTACCATTAGAAGAATCTGTTTTATGCTTTTATGACATAATACAGGCCGAAAATTATAAAAAAAAAAAGCAAAATAATTCATTTATGGGATATGCATTGTAACCATGTATCATCGTAGCTCAAGGACACTGAAAACCAAGGACTCCCTGTATATGTTCTGGAAAAAGTCAACTACAATTCATCTCTAAAAGAGAGTATTATAATGGATTAGGCAAAACTTACCAGCACTGTGGGACGACCTCGTGTGCTACGAACAAATCTTGTAGGCTGTCCGCGGCCTACCATACTCCCACTACTACCATCCCTCATACCTCCACCGTACTGCTACAGGAAAGACAATATTCTTTTCAATGGAGTTAAAAAGACACTTAACCTTTATTCAAAGTACTTCAAATAGTAATAACAACTACAACTAATACATTATAACTACTCTAGCTCATTACATGAAGTGAAAAAATGCACTGTTACCTTTAATTTTTGTGTGTGTAGGGTTTGTGCTGTATATAATACTGTATTTTTAAAACAACATTTTTAAATGAAAAAATGCATCTTGTCAATGAACGATATGTGAATTTAAACTTCAAGGTTAATCAAAGCTCTCCTAAGAATATCCACAGAACAAGAGCTGGCCATTAGAGTAAACACTAAATGTGCAAAGTAACAGGGCTGATAAAAAAAAAAAGGACTGGATTACCAGAGTAAAGAAACTGTCTATCAAACAACAGATTCCACACATCTAAAGTAAAGGAGTTGGTCGTAAAAATGAAGACTATAAAGTAAAGGAGAAGGTTATCACAATAAGATTATAAAGTAAAGGTGCTGTCATCAAAATAAGACTATAAAGTAAATGAGCTGGTCATCATAATAAAATTAAAGTAAAGGCGTTGGCTATCAAAATAAAAAACTACAGTCAAGGAGCTGGTCATCAGAAAGACAAAATTAAAGGAGCAGGTCATTTAAATAAGATCTAAAACTCTGCTTTACAACCAAAGAGAAAACTCTGTTTGGAAACCTGTCAGGTAATACATATTAAAGCTTATTTTGCTTTGGAAAGCCAATTTCTACTTTGATGGTTTACTTTTTAACGTTGTATACTTGGAGTCTACTTTAATAGATCACAGTACTGTACATACATATACTAATACCATTTGAGAATATTATATTGGACATCCCTTATATTTCATAATATTTCCTATGAAAGTAAATTTGATTTGCAAATATAAAAGTTTACTTGTACCGAGTAGAGAAGGGATATAAATCTAATCACCTGTAGAGTCCGGTACTAGTTCCAAATCTACATTTTCATCTATTTGTTTACTATATTTAAAAAAAAGAATTCACAGGATCTCACTATCAGTATATCTGCCTATGTTCTGTGCACTTAGCAATGACACTATAATTCCACCACACACACACACTAGCATTTCATTCTAAAGGCCAACTAAATTAAAAAACAAAATAATATGAGTATTATTTCATTAATCTGACATGACAATTTCAATGTACTTAAAGAACTAACGTAGTAGGGCATCAAAGCACCTTCTCTTTCCTTTTATTTGTTTTACTGCAAAAAATTAAATCACAGGGGATGGAATTGTCAGGATCCCACACACTTCCCTTCCATTTTTAATTGCTTTCTACAAAACACAGGAACTAGAGTCATTATTCACTTTACTACTAAGAGTATGCCCTGGTCATATACTACAATAACAGGCTATTTCTCCCCAACACTAAGGATTAAGAAAATATTAAAAAAGAAATATATGTTAACAAGAAAAGAAATACTGAAATATGCTTAAATAAAAAAAAAATCATATGAATAAGTGATGGATAACTTATCTAAGCCCTGAAGAGGTTGCTACACCTTTCCAAACACTAAACTAGTATATACAGTATAACAGTAAGAAAACGCTCTGCGGCTAATGAGGAGCGTTTCTCTTAAGAATCAAGCGAGTAAGCCCACTCAGTCAATCGACTTGTTGAGTGTGCACCAGTTCTAAGTGCTCTCCATATCACCAAGAAGTCTTAGTTCCAATATACTTACAGGATATCTGGCACCACCTCTGGGTCTACCATTTGAGCCGTAATTGGGGCCCCAGGAACCTACTACCACACCAGCTACTTGCAACTGACCACCTCTGGAGAACATGCGACCTCCCATGCCATTACCTGTAAGGAACAATATATATATATATATATATATATATATATATATATATATATATATATATATATATATATATATATATATATATATATATATATATATATATATATATATATATATATATATATATATATATATATATATATATATATATATATATATATATATATATATATATATATATATATATATATATATATATATATATATATATATATATGGTGGTGACCCCAACTCACGAACTTAATCCATTCCCAAAAACTGTTCTTAGGTTGGATTTATTTTTCCCATTGAAAAGCATGTAAATTCAATTAATCCATTCCTGGTCACAATAAATATTAATTTTAATTTTTTAGTCACTAAAAACATGAAATAATATACAGGTTAAATGTATTTCATCTGTAAAAGGAAAATTACATTGATAATAGAAAGAAATTCTACTCTATTAAAGTAAAACATGTACATATTCAGGTATAGAGTATACACTAGTTGATACCAAGTATAAAATAGCAAAGTCCAACACTTAGAAAAAGTTGTTACATTCTCCCACTAATAACAAATACAGTAGGAAAGAGTACATACTGTAGGTAAAAAAAAATAATGTAGGTAAGAAACAGTACTATATTTACCTTTGTGCATGATTATTGCTAGCATACATGGATGGTGATGGTGAAGGAGGAGGAGGTGGACTAATTTTTGGAAGGAGAGTCCTAATATCACAAACACTTTTAACTTGCTTAGGAGCCATAATAAGAGCTATTTGAAAGGTAAAACAATGGAAAATAAGGCAAGAACTATGAACAGATCATGAACAAACCACACAGCGCAGGCACCAATGCAGAACTGAGAGCAGGAGAGTGGGATGGCCAACACATGCGTGTTTGTGGGTTGGATTCTGTTCTTGGGTTGGGGTTAAATTTTTTTCAAAATTGTGTTCGTGGGTTGGGGTCACCACTGTATATATATATATATATATATATATATATATATATATATATATATATATATATATATATATATATATATATAATATATATATATATATATATATATATATATATATATATATATATATATATATATATATATATATATATATATATATATATAAAGACAAATAATTTTTAATTTTCACACATACAATGGTCTTGCAAGACACCTTATGGGTGGATGCTGGATGTTAATTATATCTCAAGTCACAAGTAACAATATATAGAGCTACATAAAAATTTAAAGGAGAATTTTAAGGTTAATGATAAAACTTTTGATATTATGAATGTGATAAAGATAACTACAGTATACTATTCTATGACGGCTATTAACGATTTCTAAGTGCAAATATAAAGTCCTGGATTAGAAGCGACTGCATTGCAAGTCTACTATTCAGTGCTGCAAATCAGAACGGAAGGCCAACCAACTCGGAGAGGAACAGCAAGAGGCCAAACTGCCACAATTAACTCCTGCCCCTCAAAGTATATGAGAACATGGGAGAGGCTTCGGTCATCATGGCAATTACTTCCTCCCTCATCACAAAACGAACAACACTACTTTTTCTACACCATGAAATTATCCTCAGGTGATCAATTCTTGAAGACTCCTAACTGGAGACATACAATCGAAGAAATTATGGAAGACTGCAATGCACAAAACCACATATGACAACAACACAACATACACTCCCTGAAAGCTCTGTAGGAAAGGCAAGATCAGAAGTGGTCTTCCTAAGGGACTAGGGGCATTTTGGTTAAGCAGCTTAGGGAACAACAAAAACAATAAAATATAATGCATAGTTTCCTGCAAGGTTTACCAAAAGGATTAAAGTAGCAGAGCTTTAATGAAATCTGTAGAACCTCACCCCTTATGTCAGCGACTATTAGGCTATGAAAAAATTGTAGGGAGGAAATACCATCCATCTGCATGCCTGTTCCTCTTTGCTTCTTAGAACATGCAGGGCATACGACACCAGGTTTCATAATTCCTTCGACATAGCGAATGTATAAAAATATCATGGTTGTAAAAGAAGTTTCCAAAAGCTAATCATAGGTATATTTTTATATTAAAAACTACAAACCTCGGACCGGAGGGGCACCTCCAACAGCTCCTCTTCCTCTTCCTTGGCCATTGTGTTGAGCAAAGTTTGGGTATGGGGGATAAGGCCCCATCTTGGGGTTATTGTGATTGACTCCGGGCATCTGTGATATCAGAGGATGAGCAAACTCCACTCGCAATCCTTCCAACACAGCTTGGCGGCATCGTTCTACTTTTGACACCAACTCAATATCACCTTCGCATACCTGGATTAAATGTGCTTTTAACTGCAATTTCCATCTTTTCACAAAAGGAACTACATTTAAGCAGTCAATTAAATTTTAAGAACGGACATCTACAGAAAGTGCATGAGAAATTTTTGTAGTAATCCCCCTAATAATATTTAATATTATCAATACATATATTTCAAAATGCCATCATCTAAAAACCCTGAGGATGGACTCTCTGCAGGGTCAGTATTTTACATGAAAAATATGAGCCATTATTGCACTATGATGAATCCAAATAATTTGGTAAGGACACATGCAGGCTGGGTGAATTTCAAACATTTTAAATAATAAAATACAGTTTATCATTTTAAAGATGGTTAACTCACCTCTAAGAGGGATCTGGCACAATTGGCTTTAATTAATTTGGCATGGAAGAGTTTTCCATCAAAGTATAACCAAGGGCAACACATAATCCATGGGACAGGTGCACCGCAAGCATCATTAGCAAATAGTGCTGTTTCCACTCCCATCATAAATAATGCTGCAAGTTGGGCTCCTCTACCAGTTACCAAGGGAAGCTGCATACATAAAAATTTTCACTAATTAGATAAAACACAATTCTGAGGCTAAACAATTTACAGATCACACTGCTACCTTGTGCAATGCCCATTCAGTAACACCTTAAATTAAAAAAGTAAGTACAAGACATTTTGTGAGTAAATGGCAGCTTCTAAATAATATTAACTTCATGAGATCCCAGTCATTAGAACTAAAATACATTCCTCTTCCTTCTTATTTATTCTATAAAATTCTCTTGATATTGCTTTTGTGTTCTCAGTGGGAAATACTTTTCAAAATATATTGCAGGGACCATCTGCTGATATTCCTTTGGGAAGAGATACAAGAGTTCGAAATATGCTAATTTTCCCCCCATAAAATACAAATAAGGGGCCTCGATCATGGTGATTATGTAGATGCCTTATTTCTTTTGGGATTAACAGGAAAACCAGAGTAGCGGAACCTAACTTATATTTTGAGACTATGATACCTAAAGTCCTAAGGGAATAAACTGATAAATTATAATATTACAACATTAGTGATACCAGTACTCATCACTTCAAATAAATGTTACACAAATATTATATGTAACTGAATTCATTAGGAGTTATAAAATTCTAACATACAGGAATATTCACTGAGATGGAGATTCTCATACCTCAAACTGAAAACTCAAATACCACCAATGATATCCATTAACACTTATTCTTTTGTCTGAGATCATGTTGTAAGTGGCTCCATAAGAAAACAGTTATATGCACTACTGTCCCTTTCACATTCTCAGTATGACTAACTTCACTCACAAACCTCCTTTCATATCCCTTTAATAATTCTTATAATAAAAAAATATACAGCTATGGTTACAATACAATCGTACTGAACATACTGTACCAATATCTAATATGCCCTTTAATATGTCTGAAACTAACTTCCCCCCATCAGTATAAATATAAATAATATGAATCTAAGTCCTATTTAGATATTCTTAATTTTTGGAAGAAAAAAAAAAAAAAATCAGAGGTAATTAACTACATATTACCCTTGCTGGGTGGGATTCTGCAACACAATCCTTGCAAGTCATACAAGCAATAAAGAAGAATACAGTATAGGATTGCAGGGTTGGCAATCCTTTTTCACCAAGTTTTTTTTCTCTAGTGACAACAGATGATGGAAGGTGTAAGACTGCTCAAGGTATGATGAAGGTTTCTCCCTCCAATTTAAAATGGTCAACCTGATAACTAAATGATAAAAGATGTCAAGCTGAAAAAGAAAAATGTTACCTGAAGGTCTTGCAGATAATGAGCATTTGTGAGATCAGGAGAAAATGCCGTCACTAGGAATGCATCCAGCTCCTGTTTCCTAAGAACTGGACCAGTGGGACTACTCATTATATACCTGAAAAAGAAAAGAGCAAGGCACATTAAATGTAAAATAATAGAGAAACAGCTCTTGTAATACCAAATAATATATACGAATCCCAAAGACAATATATAGGAAGACAGATTAGAAGATAAGACATTCTGCTGTACAAATACTATAAACTAAAAAAAGCCTGAAATAACCTCAATTCAAGTACAGTACTGGATATCAATAGGTCACATATACACTCAAGAAAGGAGGAAGACTTATTTAAAAAGCTTTTCTAGGATGGCTGAAAAAAATTCCTACCTAAGGACTGTGGCCATTATTAATAAATGCTGTGGTACATGAGACGTGTGAAGCATGAGTGGAGTATCTGATCTCATACAGCTCAGGAATGCCCGCAGACGTCTCTTTTTGTCGTCCACAACAGACCTGGGAAGAAATTGCTGGAGTGATAACTTGCACAAAATATAATCTACGGACATTTAAATATAGTGGCTGGGTATTTAGGTATACTGTACCATAACTTTTAAACAAAAAAGTCTGTCAAACTGGTTACTAGGATTAAAAAGGTACATTCGAATACAAAAGTACAGACACTCCTTTACTTACAAATAAATTAGGTTCCAGAAGTCCATTCATAAGCAGAATTGTTCGTAATGTGAGTTCAGATACAAATAAAGTACTGTACAAATCATACATATGCAGTACTGTACAGTACTTAGCCTACAGACACTTAACTACTACATAAAACATGATATATAGAGTATTAATGAATTTTAGTACAGTAATACTAATGTAAAAATACAATACAGTACAGTAATACTGTGCATATATTAATACATGGGTAGATAATGGGTAGGCTTTTGTTCATATCTCAGTTAATATTAAGTCGGGGAGCTTCTGTATCTCACAGTTTGGCATCAAACTTAAAATCTAATACATTCCATTTTGTTACATTTATTTTTACTCATTACATTTCAAGAACGTACAACATTATGTGTTAGTTCTGTTAGGCATGCTCACCCAAACCAAAGTCTCTGGACGGTAGGGACAGCCCAGTTGATGGGGGTTGCTTCAACAATATCCGCTGTTCGATAAGGGTTATTCTTTGTGTACACCCACTCTCTTATCTTGATTTCTGGTACTTCCGTCGCTAAGCCTTCTGAAATTGGTGTATAAACTTATGAGAAGTATGGTCTACACTAACAAGCTATAAGACTTAATTATACTACAATTAATAGAGAAGCATTTTACAATGCCGTATGTTACTTTTATACATATTTCTATGGATATACAAAGATACTCATATCCCTCTTATGAGGAAAGCCAGTATAGTTTCAAATCCCTTTCTTCAAAATAGACATGTTCTCCTACAATGCCAGTATTTCTCAGGTAAAAATTTGGAATTTAAAATCTGGCAACATAAAGAATTTAAAGTAGAAACCTGATAGTTTGTAAGAAAGTACCAATCACTAAACAATACTTACTTTGACCTTCCTCTTTGGCTTTACGGGCCATGAAAGTGTGATGATGAAGGTTGAAAAGGATGGCGTAAACAAACTGACGGATTGCTCGGAAGAATAAAACAGCATTTGGAAGCTCTCTCACTGTTTCATCCTCCATGCAAACACCGAATTTTACTTCTCCCTGTGAACAAGAAAAAATATATTTAGATATTGCTTCATTATACTAATTATGGTAGAGTTGGAAAAAATCATGGCTGAAAGACTGTAATGCAACTTTAATTCTAACTATGGAATGGCCAGAATAAAGAGTAGCCAAGGATAAATTTCCAAAAAGCTATTCCAAAATGGGTTCGGCACAAAAGTTCGATTTCCATTCTATCTTATATATCCATATCAGCAAGGCCTACTATAAAAACACTTTAGAAATATATAAAAGGAGGAGAATCTTAAAGTAAAAGACATGTGAAATACAAAATTGATAAGCAAATCGAAAGCAGAAAGGTACATTCAACAAAAGCAGCAAATAATATAAATGATGTACTAAAATGAATTCAACGTAAGTACAGTAATGACTGATGCAAACAGAACTGTGCAAAAAAATTATAAGTGTATTTACCTGCGTGAGGACTTGGTACACCCAGGGGCACATGAGGCCTTTCTGATGTCTTTCAGAGGCAGTTCTCATGACTTCGTGAGGGACAGGAGGTAGAGGCAGTGGATTTGGGTCAATCTGAGGTCCTGGGTCTTGCGTGCTGTCTACCGGACTACTTGAATGCTGCAAGAGGGAGTTAATAAATGGAATATAAAGGCTACAAGAATTGCTTTGCTGTTGGAAGTTCTGACAATTAAATCCTTATAAAGTAATTAAGACCTGGGTATAAAATATACCCAAGACATCAAAGAAAATATAAAGCTTCTTTGCAGAAAATAAGATCTAAATAGATAAAATATAGATCCCAATACAAAGTATGACCTGAAGATATATACTGAATCTCTTGAAGAAAGACCTATGATACAGAAGTAGTGTCAGTACAGAAAGTACTGTAGTACTTTACCTGTAAACATAGAAAAGTATTTCCTCTACAGAAAGTGATGATCAAATGCACAAATAATAAGTTCTCTAGAAAAAGTAAATTCTAAAATGATTGCTTATTACATTCCCTGCAAATAGTTTCACAAGATTTTACCATATAAAGGAAGTATTTTATACATTATTTTCATTATAACTTCGATGATGCCCGACGTGATAACTTCTTGCTGTCGAAAACCTGTTCATTTATGGTATTAATAAAAATATCAAATGATATTTTAATATTTCTTTAACATCTGAGCCTTAGGATATCTTATAAGACCAATTTGGCTTAATAAAAAGAAAGAAAAATTACCATAAGAGAATCCTAAGACATCAGAACTTATAAAAAATAAACAATTTCTTCCTTTGGTTGCAATGACTGAAATTACGAATAGATTCTCAGATACAGTCAAACCTCATTTTTTTAATAAAAATTTAGATATACAGTACAGCATAAATTGCTACATATTGTGATATATATATAATATATATATATATATATATATATATATATATATATATATATATATATATATATATATATATATATATATATATATATACAGTGTTCCCCCGTTATAGCGGTAGTTCGGTTCCGGGAACCGGCGCGAACCAGGAAAACAGCGAAGTAGGAGCAGCCTTTAAAAAAAAAAAAAAAAAAAAAAAATTCTTTTAAAGATGATTATGACACCAGGACAGGCCAAAAATTATAAAATAAAATGGCCTTTATCAGGCTGTAAAGAGAAACAGAGATGGAGAGTGTAATGACCTGTCAGAAAAGATGTGTAATGAATGTCCAGCTGTCTGCTGGGTTTACTATACCTCTCCATTACTTTCATGATGTGATGTCTATTCTAAAAATTCTCCTTAGATCTTATTATTATTATTATTGGCAACAATAATTTTCCTTTGATGATGATTGGGGAGATTATTATTATTATTATTATCATTATTACTACGAATTCGTAATTAAACCATTAATTTTACTATAAATAATGTAGTTTTGGGTGAATGAAAAAGAGTTACTTAAAAATTCTCTCTCTCTCTCTCTCTCCAACATTCTATTCTACCCAACCCCCCACACTCTCTTTGTCCCAGCCAACTAGGGAGGGGCACTTTACACAGTTATTAAAAGTAAATAAACCAACAGATGTACAAATAATGATGAGCCCTTAATAATAATAATAATAATAATGATGATGATGATAATAATCTCTACAATCATCATCAAAGGAAAATTATTGTTGCCAATGATAATAATAATAATAATAATAAGATCTAAGCAGAATTATTGGAATAGACATCATGAAAGTAATGCAGAGGTATATTAAAACCCTGCCGAGAGCTGGATATTCATTACACATCTTTTATAATCCCTTCACATCTGACAGGTCACTACACTCTCCATCTGTTTCTCTTTACAACCTGATAAAGTCTGTTTTATTTTATAACTTTTTGGCCCATCCTGGTGTCACATTAATCTTTATTTTATTTATTATAAAAAAAAAAAAAACAACAACAACCCACCCACCACCAACACCACCCGCGATACAGTGAGAACGCGAACCAAGAAACGCGAATAACCGGGGAACACTGTGTGTATGTGTATATATATATATATATATATATATATATATATATATATATTTATATATATATATATATATATATATATATATATATATATATATATATATATATATATATATATATATAAAAGAAAGAGAGAGAGAGAGAGGAGAGGATATGAGTGCTTATTAAATTCAAGCAAACTCCAGTTGTCTGAATATCCAAATTACTATGACATAAGTTCCCAAACCTAATTTGCAAACCCAAAATAATTTTGAAAATATATATGACTAAGATGATCAAATATCCATATGGTATACATATTATACAGTATATTAAGAAATAAAAAATAGCCTAAATTTGAAAAAGTAAAGTTAAACAACACATACATACAAAAAATTGGAAAAACAAAATTTATATATCATTTACATCAAGACAAATTTAGTATTTCTGGTCTTTTAAAACATTAAAACTATGCTAAATCATCAAAAAATAAAGTAAAATTACATTAAGTACAGTACTTGTATAAATTATATAATAATAGTGATAATAAAAAAATTAAATATTGTACTAAAAATCCCAATTCCACAAGAACTTTCAATTACTATTAATGAGTTTAAATATCGACAGGTACATAATAACCCCTCAGAGTGCAACGAGAGCAACTAAAATCCCTCAGAGAGTGCAACGAGAGCGAGTAAAAGCCCTCAGAGTGTACACGAGTGAGATAGAAGTACATACTTGAACATTACAGTACACTATAAGCAAGAGTGACACACTAACTTTTCTTAATTTGAGCATCAAAAATGATAATTTTCCTATTATTTCAAGATTAATGATGACTTCAAATGTCTAATTATACATGACAAGCTAGAGAAATGGTGTGAATACTACTGATATAATATGAAAAACATATATTGCGGGAAAAGTAAACATGCACAAAACTTGGGTGTAAACATTTAAAGAAAAAACACTGTGATAACATATTACGTGAAACACTGAAGACAGGAATACAGCGTAATGTGCGAATATATGAACCATGAATTGCTACTAATAAATAATGTCAATAACTATTACAATCACTCATACAATCTAATTAGGGTGGGATTTTTTCTGTCCACATTCGGTTGTGGACACAGACAGACTGAAGATGGGGAATTAGGGCTGGATGCTCTCCCTAATGCCCTGAAGCAGGTGAAACTTGGATCTGTCACATCCTGGACTGAGCACTCTACACTACAACGGTCCCCTTATATGTCAAGAGCATCTGGTGTTCCCTGGTGGACATCCATTCAAATACTGACCAAACCCAAAGGGGTTTAACCTCGTAGATCGAGTGAAAAGCGGCATACCAACCATGGTATGGTTGTTGGCTAATTATAGTGAGATATTCAAGAGTAATACTAAAAGTGGCAGGATGCACCACACCTAAATATTGTATCATTTTTACAAAATATCCGTGGAGTAACAGGACTATTTCCCTTCATATTGAGCCAATCTCATGAAATTACTTTTCTACCACAAACTCCTAACCTCAAACTGTATGGTCAGAAAGCCTGTTAAGCTGACAGGAGATACCACACAAGGTATGAAACTCCCATCTCCCTCGCACCCCTAACTGACTCTGAGGGTCAAAGACTAATTACTCAAGGTCATTGTAATTGTGCTTTCACTGTTTAACTACAATACTGTACAGAAGTCATTCTTATGTCATTATTAACCCCGCTCTTTGAGGAGAAAAAAACTAAATCCTTGTATTGCCCACATTTTGTGGGAGTAAAAAATTGAATCCACAAACCGAGAAATCAGAACCTTGTAATTACAGAAATAAAAAATTTCTACACCCAAAAAATATAAATTACACTGTTATGAAGCTTGCAATGTCTTTGTTATTAGCTTACGTGCATCAAACTTTTAGTGCGAACTTTCCTGCTACCATCGTCTATATGCAGAAATATTCTATAATATTGAATTTTATCATGGCATTGGATCATCATCATTTCAACTTACCATCTTACTTGATATAGAGATTATTTTCCACTAAATAAAAGAACTCAAATATGAAGTGAACTGTATAATAATGGATTTCAAATTGTCCTAGGTCATTAAATGTAATAAATCATGATGTTATTTGATTAAGTTGCTAATTAAAACAGCAAGCTTTTTAACACTTCCTGTGTCTCTATTAGTACCCATTTGGGGGTGGACACAGATGGACTGAAGCTGGGGAATTAATGCTGGACACCCTTCCCATCGCCCCGCTACGGGATCAAAAGTGATTCCGTTACCTCCCACATTGAGCCTTCTACCGCTACGCTAGGGAGGCCGCCAATTTAATGCAAGAATGTACATTTATTGCATTGTTACTGGCAAGCAAATAAATCTTAAGAAGCTGTTATGAACGTATTATGTAATTACATTTGTAGGATGTTCCAATACGGTGATCAAGGTTTGACTGCAGTGGTTTTAGACAGTAATCAAGGTTTGACTGCAATACTTTTCAGACAGTGTGATCAAGGTTTGACTGCAGTGGTTTTAGACAAAGATAATTTTGCAATGCTTAAAGGCAGATAAAAACTGACATAATGAATACTGAGATATGCACTTCCATAATGATAAAAGTCAAAATAAAAGATAAAGGAAGATATTGCTAAGTAGTGAGATCAGATAAAAACGACATTGTGCTGAAACAAAATATAACATTATAAACGATAAAAGTTTAGAAATGGTTTTCACAGAATATTCTCCTAAAAAAATAATAAAATAAACATTGAAATGAAAATAGAAGGCAAAGTGGTGCAGGTGTTTTTTTTTTTATTGAAAACTGTGTGACTCAGACAAGAGATGGCAAACTCAACATTTAAAAACAGACAGAATGACAAATAATGTGATTAACCAGCTAAGCTAAACACAGTTATAACTTTGCCAACATGTTTTTTATTATAGTTAGAAATGGAATTTCCACATAAAAAGCTCTGTAAACAACCAAATACAGTATCACAAATTCTGAAAATGAAACTTATACAAAAATGGTGTGAATTATGTGATACGTTGTGAAGTAAGCTGAAACCCAACTCTATGGAGCCACTCTCTTTTTTCCATTCCAAGCTTTCAATATTAAACCAAAGAACTATAAAAGACTGACTTTCCCTGAGCTGTTTATAAAATGTTTTACTAACAGCTTCCCATTAAAGTACATATTT
Source organism: Halocaridina rubra (assembly GCA_037179515.1). Classification (NCBI taxonomy): domain Eukaryota; kingdom Metazoa; phylum Arthropoda; class Malacostraca; order Decapoda; family Atyidae; genus Halocaridina; species Halocaridina rubra. The sequence goes on from JAXCGZ010000244.1 coordinate 63,778, forward strand.
GTTTTATTAGATGATCTGGTTAAAAGCAATGTCTATTTACTCCATTCCTTTTTCATGTGGACGATTGCATTTCTCAACTCTGAAAACTAATATTACCAATTACAGAACATCACATATTGCTCGCAGCACCTTGACTAACATGATAAAAAAGAGTCCCTCACCAACCACTGCTGCTTTTGTATTCCCATTCTCATGTCATCATCAACAATTGTAAAATATACTGATAAAAATCACACAAACTACTCACTATACCTCTCTCATTGATACACATTTATGCTCCTTGTATATTAGTTGCAGTTCTCATGATTCACACAACTTACCTCACCCATAAGAATAGAAAAAAGGCAATGAACATAATCTGGAAGTAAAATAAAAACAGCAAAAAAAATTAAAAACATAAATTTTCACAGACAGTAAGATGCATATTGTCCCCCCCTCCAAAGAAATGAAAGAATCAACTCAAATCTGGTAGCATAACTGCCTAAATGTTTTATATATAAAACATAATTTACAAGTGACAATGGTCCAATTTCTTAAACAGTGTAAACCTAGGATACTATATTGTTAGTTAACTAGACACACAAATGGATTTAAAAAAATGCATCTGATGCACTTCTGTGTATGGCTAGGATCCCACATGGGATCCTAGTCATACACAGAACCGCATCAGATGCGTTTAAGAAATCCATTTGTGTCTAGCTAACAATATGGTATCCTAGGTTTACACAGTTTAAGAATCGGGCCACTGTGTAGATATTAGGTGTAAAAACATAAAATGGAAAGTGAAATATCATGGAATAACAAATGCCATTCTCGTGTTCAAGGCTGTATTAAACATTTACGTAATTTAAACTTTACAGTTCCTGGAAGAGTGGAGTCCTTCAGGGTGAACATAACAAACTGCTTTCTTTTGCTTTAGTGTAGAATATCATAAATATTTCTTAAGCCATAAGAAAGAGTACATTGAGAGAAACTTAACGGGATGAATCCCCTTTAGTTGCCACCACCAAAACTCTAAAAATTCAAAAATATCAAAATCATAATAATCAATGCAAATCAAAGGAGTCAAATATAAGAAAAATTGATTTAGTCAATCCATGCTACAACTTTCAGCTTTGAGTTCTTCTTCCAATATTTAGCGATATACTACAACACAAGAATGAAGTCTAAGACAAATTAATTAATTTTTGCGATGAGATGCAATAAAATTTGTACGAGTATTCTCAAGCAATTCTGATTAACTTTCTGTATGATCTCAGCCATATTACTCATGATAAACTTGCATTTTTCACAGGTTTCAATACAAATAAATGAATTTTTTTCATATACTTGAAAACAATTAATCTGTTTGATAAATTTGAAACTATGTAAAAGTCTTGTGGCATTTTGCTTCCGTATAAAATTTGTATGACGAATAAACTTAGTATATTTCCGCAAAGCCACTGCAAAATACAAATTAAAAAACTTGCAGTATATTTTGTTCTGTTGTCAGACACTGAAGTCAATAATGCCTTTTTTTTTTATATATTGCCATAAAAAGTTATTCTACAATCTCACAAAAATTTGAAATCTACTAAATTGAATAATTCAATGAACAAAAAAATAGAAATAAAAAAAAAGTCCAAAAAACAACTGAACAATAGTAAATTTTTCTTAAAGAAAATACATTGCTAATATACAGTAATTACAAGAACAATAATACAGTATTAATAATGATGCAGGCATATAAAAAACACATTAAAAGAAACATAATAATGTTGAACAAGGAACATACATGAATTACACTGACAAGAATATCAATACGGAATAATATAGATTAAGACACAAGATTAACTAATACAAATATTTAGCCTACAAGCTGTACTCCCATCCAATCAATTAAAGGAAAGAAAGAATGAATTAACAAAAATTCGGTTAAAGCGAACATGATATATTTCCTGAGGATAGAAATAACCGACTAAGTAATCTCACTGGATCTCCTTTCGAGAACATACTCTTGATTTGTCCGCTAATAATGTACACCAATAGCACCAACAAAATTCAAAAGACTATTATAACGAAGTAAATAAGGCAACATTCAAGGAATATGAATGTTTCCTATATACTGTAATCCTAAGAATGAAATTCCTATTAAAAAAATGGCTATCTTCCATTCCAAAACAAATCAATAGAATGTCTGAAGCCTATTCCAAAGCATAACCCTTTTATAATACAGTATATACAATTACAATGCTCTGTTAACCCAATTCTAGGGGATGCCTAAGTCAAAGAATACACCAATTTACCCCAGTCACTTTTCTTAGCTCTATGAGGATACATGGCTGCCATTATCCCCCCATCACACTGCTTTATGGACACCCATGTGGTAAGTGGGCAAGGATCTTCTGTTGTGAGAGCAAACAGCTATGGCTGATTTACCCCCACCACTTCAGCTCATGGGAAACCCCACCACACCCATCCGACTCAGTTTACCATGATAGCAGATGCAAAGAATCCCCTTGGCTTATGTCACCTAAACACATTCTCTCTCCACTCATTCCTCTCTCTTCCCTGCTCCACTGACATACCACATACATCCTCTTCCTCCCCTAAAACTACACTGTTTTTCCCAGATCATTCTCAATCAACATTCTTCAATAAGCCTTGCCAACAACACTAAACAAACTACTATAATTTCTCTAAAACTATTGCATCGTACATCTCTCTTCCCTTTAAAAAGTGGTAATGCACGTGCATTACCTTCTCTTTCCTGGAACACATTAAACAACCTAACCATCAATTCCACTATAGTCTCTCCACCTTTTGACAAGCAATCTACATGATACTCATGAAAACTTGGTACTTTACATGCCTTCATTACTTTCAATGCCACTTTTATATCCTCTCTCTTGTAACTGCCCTATCATTCTCCTCACCAATCACTGAGCGTCTTCGCATCTGTCACAAGCACAATCAGTGACTCACTATCATCGTCCACATTCACCAGTTTCTTGAAATACTCACCCCATCTCATACTCACCTTTATCTCGTCAACTAGTGACTGCTATCTCTATTTAAAGTTAACAAAAAATTTACCAGCCTTTCTACCAATGACAAAATTATTAATACGAGCAACATAATGTGATAAAAACAGCCAAGGATTCTTAAAAACAGACAACTGTAAACCATTAAATATAAATTAAAGAGGGCATACTGAGACCGATATTTTTCTTAGACATAAGTAAATCTAATCATAAAACTTAATCTCATTGCCTACATTATGCTTTCTTCAAAACACCTGACAGGAGGGCTTTTTCTGTAATGCATGCCTTTAAATAACCAATGATATAACCTTTGATAAATTACATCATCCTAAAGTAAATCACTGAAAAATATCACTAATAAAAAACAACAGACCAAGTATAATTTACGTCACTGGAATCAAGATTCTGGCATTGAAATACACAATTCTATATATTAATTTTTATCAGAATAAATAGCAGAATGATATACAGCTTAAACACATAATCACAAATAAAAAAAGTAAGTTTTACGTTCAAGCCCTAAAAACAAATTCACAAAATCTACAATAAAAATGACTGATTTATGTAAGTTCTCAGCAACATACCAGTCCATGATTGATCCTTACTAATGACTTGACTTTAAAAAGAAAACACTGACGGGCTTTATAAAGAGAAAATTTAATGTACAGTATATTATCTATTAATTTTTTCTTTTTTTGAGGTTATTAATTACAGGGAAACATGCTTATAAATCTTGGCCAGTTACAATGATGACACTTCCAGCTACAGAAGCAAAGACCAATCAAGGCCATGAACTACCAAATACCTAAATAAGAGACAAAGCCATTTATTACTGGGCCACTAAAGCACAGAAAATTTGCACACTGTCTTTTTTCTATGGATATGTAAACATAACTGCGAAGATGGGGCCTCTTAACTAGTATGAGACTGAGATAACCGAAAACCAAGCAAGACTGTGAACTACCCAATATTTGAGTAATATACCAGTTCTACTATTGTCCCTAAGGGAGCATTCTGTCAGCCCAAGACAAATATGAACTTGAGGTAACCAAAGACCAAGCAAAACCGTGAATTGTCCAATATCCAAGCAAAGGACCAATTCTAATACTGTCCCTAATTAAGCTTCCTGTCAGCCCAGGACAGCTTATAAGCTCATAGTGAGACCTTACCCTATGAATGCAGATTGGTTGGTGAGGTGGATAGTCACGGAAGAGTCGGGTAGTGTAATTATCTGAGAGGCAACTCACGGAGGTGTGATTGGAGCGATACACCTGTGCAGCCCATGACACATCGGGAGTGAGACGGTAAGGAGAGGCTGCCGAGCTGTTGCTGGAGGACGAAGACGAAGACAATAAGAGAGATGCCCCCGGAGATCCCGAAGCTGTTGAACCGAGACATCCTCCACCTGCAGCATCATCGATAAAAGTTATCTTGGAAGGTGGAGAGACTAATTTGCCTTCTCTCACTCAAAGGCCACCTTAAGCGGAAAAGCTAACACCAATTTTTACTATCAATACCATGCAAAAGTATAGCAGGATGTATAATTATATATTAAGGCTGCATTTAGTATGAATATTAATTATAATGACACATTCATTTACTTAAAAAATATTTACAGTTGCTTCATTGACGTTATCAAAAGCAAGTAACAATATTTAATAGCGATAAAAAAAAAAAAACGCATTATGACAATAAAGACATTACGTACAATTTTAGGAATGATAGCTGTAAGGAATTTCATGCAAATCAATTCGAAAAGGTTATTACGGTACTTATGCAACTGTAAAATAGGCGTCTGAGAATGCTTATATTAAATACCTCTAGTTTACTTAATCACACTTTGCTTAGGAATAAAAATAGCTGAAAAATGCTTAAATACTAATGATAATCATCACAGAGCATACACATGTAAATGAATGAGCTCATTACTAAAGCTATGATTAAATAAAATGTAAAATCAGTTCCAAGGCCAAAGCATGTAAGCCAGCAATTTCTGGTCTATTTAAAAAATTTACATTAAATTATAAAAGTATTGTTGAAAAAGAAGAAAATATTTCTGCATCTACCTGTGAAAGCTGTATCCCAAGCATAAACTTAAGTCCAATAGTGCTAATGGATAATGAGCAATATTAAAATCAAAGGCCTACACTGACACCCTGCATTGCATCAAGATGTAAGATTTTTTCACATCAGATATGTGGAAAGTGAGCATATGAAATATATGCTTATTATCTTACAGTTAAAAATAATCACCACTTAAGTTGTATGGCGGCTTATATATTACCAGCTAAGTTGTACAGCAGCTTATTTATCCCCACTTAAGTTTAAATGTGAGCTTGAAAAGTATTATTGTACTGTATTTAATTTACAGCAGAATATAGAAACATTTTAAAAATTCAACAAAACTGAATTAAGAAACAGGAAATTTGGCTTCATAATTTTCAAAGCAGGAGCTACCTTTCAGTCTTCAAAATGTCTCCTCATCTATATGTTTTAAAAGAACTGAGCTTTCACTGCTCTCGCATTTAGATGCATACACGAGTAGGATTGCGTGGATCATCCATGAGCTTGATGACAAAGATCTTTTGGCATAAACATGCATGGATCTAATATATCTTGAAGAGTCATTAGGAATAAATCTCTACTCATTATCAAGCGTAGCTTCTTTCGGTAAGACATATGATTGTCCCGCATCTTACACGATCAATGAGTACCATAACTCATGCCAAAATTAAATTTTCATTTATTCTAAACCATTAAGTAAAAGTGTTGATACTTTGTATCTGACCTATTCCGAACCTATAATATACTTTGAATCATGCCCATAGAGCTATAGAGTACATGAACTTTATCAAAAACAAGCAAAATCTATGTAAAATAGCCCTGCAGTTGGTACAATGCATTTTATTAAGGAGAATTTTTTAAATTTATATATTTTTTAAATGTTTTCCAACTGCATATGTTGAAATTGCATGCTTGTTAATCATGTTAGATGCAGGACGGCTGCAAAGGTGATGCATTATGTACAGTGGCGCATATTTATATTTTATTTTTCACATATTGTAATATAAAGCCCTGTATCTCACACGTAAGAATTTACATGGAAATAAAATGTTGATCTATGGAGAATGACATTAAATAACCTTAGAGAAACCACTGAGATAGTCTCCAACAAATATTTCTGAAGAGCAAAAATGGAATATGCAGCATAAGTAAAAATACAATATGCAACATAAGTAATAATACATGCTAACAATGTGGAATGTAAATAAGGGGCCATTATACAAGTGAATAATAGCAAGAGGAATTTAGTTTTGCACGTCAAACTGATTTTTATTGAAGAATGCTAAAATTCTCAAGTAGGTCTAGAATTCATAGGTAATTACCACTTTCATGATCGTCTATTCTCATTCTCAAAGTCTGACCCTGTGAGAATGAAAGAATTGGTTCATGAAATTACTAAAGCACACCCCATGCAGGGTTAAGCCCAGGATTTCATTCCATAATATAGCATGCTGCTGTTATATTCCTTTGCCATTAAGTACATATATGATATAGGCTTAGCATGTAAAATTAACACCCGGGATTTAATGCCCGCTAGGGGCTACGAAATTCTATTGCTGAATTCATTGAAGACTTAATAGTGTATGTCTATAAAGAACATAGAAGAGGATGTACTGTACTCTGTATTTGTTACTAATTCTTAAATTTCAAATGAAATGTCATATTTAAATTCATTCATGCTCTAAGAAGCAACCAAAGAAAAGTTTTTTCACTGCACCACATAAAAAACTATATTCTAAACGTGTCCCTCCTAAGATACATAAACATAAAAATAACAAATGCAAAATCTAGCCATCTCCTGGGGGGAAGAAAGACATGAAGTAACAGGTTTAATGGTCTGTACTTCTTATGCCATCCAGGTTCAATTATTTTCATAACAAATAATCCACGTTCAATTATTTTCATAAAAAATATGTTGAAACTTATTTCATGAATGAAAAGTAAAATTAGTGAAAATATCGCTAATGATAAAAAAAGCTCAGATCTTGATTATGAAAAACAAAGACAATATGTTTCACCATATAAAAACTTTCATAATCAATGCTACACTTAGCAAGGTTGAGTGTTACATATTGCATTTTATAAAAAAAGCATAGGTAAAAGGCTCACAATCTCTGTTTAGTTCACATAAGCAGAATTCAAATACATATTAAAACATCTACTGTGCATAACCTGTTAGCCAAGGCCATTAATAAGGCAGCTTTTTTAAGCTTAAAGCATGCAAAATATACTTAAGTATTGCAAAGAATAAAAGCACACTGCTACAATGTGGCTGTGATACTAACATAATATACCTGAGTCGTGGTCGTGGTCGTCCAGTTCTGCTGATTTAACGGTTAAGTCTCCCTTTGGATGCTCAATATCTTCCTCCTCCCCATCATTTACATTTACGGAGATTACTGGTATACAAGTGTGAGTTCTGTGCCCTTTGCTATTATCCGTTTCAACTATATCATTTCTGGACTGAATGTCACCACTGTTATTAACATCACGAGTAACAGTATCGATATTCTGACCATCATCGTTGTCTTCGCCGTCACCATCGTTGTCATGGTCATCATTAACATCATCATTGTCCTCTTTATCCCCACCCCCACCATCCTCGATCACTGGCTGTTGCTCTTCGTCGTCCTCTCCAGTGACAACAATCGTAAATCCGCCAAGACGTGATTCCAAGGCCTGTTCCAACTGGGCTGCGTCCGGAGAGAGTGATCCACTGCCACTGCCTCCTCGACTGCTACCGCTCTGGGGACTTCCTGGTCCTGTCACCTCAATGATTATCTGAGGCGGCGAAGGAGGAGGGGCACCCAATGTGCTCCTGCTTCCACTGGTCCCACCTCCATGATCCCCGTTGTTTTCCTTCTCTGGTACAACAGCCAAGCCTGGTACAGGTAGGCCAAGCATTCCTCCTCCTCCACAAGGCTTGGGAGGAGCATCGAGTTTGCCCCCTGGTGGGCACTCATTGTGCTGTAGGACACTACCTGTTATGCCTCAACATCCACTACCACCTATGCATACCACATGTCACACAACCACATGCATTCAACTTCAATTATACATTTACAGAACTAAGCGAAAGGCACTCGATCCACTACTAATATATCTATATATACAAGCAGATTTCACAAATGACATCAAAGCCAATATATCTTTCATGTATTAAATATGACTACTATATGTATTTAGCTAAGGGCATAATATATTAGCTAAAATGGATAAAGTGTTTATAATCTGGTAATATCAAATCCAAAACCTGTCCTTTAGTCTATGCATAAGGTGATATTAAAATACAAGCATTCACAAAGAGTATATATACATTTCAGAATGAATTAAGAATTCATGTCTACTTCTGAATGGCTTGATTATCATTACATATGAAAAGTCTTCAATTTTACCACCTGCAACACTTTGCCTCTACAACAAAATGTACTAAAATAAACTTCAAATTTTACCAAATGTGGACCAGAATATATGGCACAGATTCATGACTAGGATTTCAAATAAATGACCATCTCTTTACTCATATGTATCATTTCAACAGCTGTCAAATAATCTGGTTCACATTTAATTTTTAAATTATTGAATTATAAAAAATATACTCTATAAATATTGTATGCTTGAAATCATTACCTTGTGATCCTGAATATCAGGTCTGGGGTATTGTTGATGAGGAGAGTACCTGGGGACACCATCACGTCTTCCTAAAGAACACATGACATAGGATTACTTAGAAGGGAAGTTGAAATTAAATGCAATGGAGAATTTAATCATATATACAGTCAGTTCTTGGTATAACCATGTTTCATAGTCATGGCATTTCTTACTTGTACAGAGTAGAAAGTAGCCCATATTACACTGATTAAATGTTGTTAGCATTTGCTGTGGCCACATGACACTATAGACAGTACTATTACAAAGGTAACAATAGAAAAAGTGTTATACAATATCCTATAAAAAGGTTTTTAAAAATAGGGCAAATAAAATTACGCCTCATGCTAATAGGCACCAAATGTGAATGGTGAACAAGATTTACAAGAACCAAGTTCCCTTCTTACCAATGAAATAGCATTTTCATGTTCATGTTACCAGTATTCAAACAGCTCTCTAGAATACATCCCTAATGAATACCAAGAATAAAAGTAACAACGTAAAGGATTGGTGTTAAAAACACACGGAATATCATACGCTTATTGCATTTACAAGGGAAACTGTATGTGGTATGGAGACAAAAAGTAACTAACCTGAGGGAAATGGTTTGTATCGCAGAAAACCGTCTTTTGTGCCATTGAGGAAATACTGCACGGATTCTTTAAATTTGGCCACCCGAGGATCGTTGATGGAACCAAAGACCTGTGCCCCTATAGTCAGAAGATTATTCACATCACATCTATTCACAATAAACTTCACCACAGCACGAATTATCTCTTCTTGCGGAGTCTGGGAAGAAACAAGATAAGGTCCTTAAAAATATCTGTAAGTTTAGGCTAAACATATCTGCAAGGTTTGACTTGCATTATATTGAGTAATAAGTCAGCATATTTCAAAGATTAAAGTCTAACAAATACAGATGAGAAACAATTATATTAAGCACATGGGCAACACGTGTACAGTAGCACAATGTGGAACACAAACAAACATCACAAAAAGCTAACATGTACCAGAACGTACCGTTTGTTTATCATAACCCTGAATAAGAGCTGCATAGAAGTCACGGAGATCTGTTTCCGTCAGTAGGTAGTTCCCCAGCAGTGCCGCTAACAAGCAAAAGTAGTTCCGCTGCAATCCCAACCCACGAGCAACTTCATCCAATATGAATTCTTTGGTCTCCAGTGATCCCTAAAGAGAGAGAAATGTTACCTATACCAGCTTATGCAATGATGCGGACAGAAATATACATTACACAGCTTCAACTAAGTTTTACAAATATAGATTATAGCCTTCAAGCATTTTGATAAATAAATCATAGATAAAGAAGTAAAAGATTTTTACAAATGACAAACAATGCAAATTTTCTTACTTTGTAAGTTAATTTGAGCTGATGAGATGAGAAATATCTCGGTGGGTCAAAAATTATGTACTCAGCATCTTCCGCCATTAAACCGTGGTAATTATTCTCACGACAAAAGGCAATCACTTCCTGGTGGTGATCATCCATTGTGCACAGCTGAAATGTCGAATCTTTTTTAATAATAAAGTTTTTACATTCATAATCATTAGAAATCTCTATAACATTATTGGTGTACTGTCTAGGGTTTTCAAAACCTCTCTCCAGCCTTTTCTACTATCAGTCAAATAAAAAAGGATTCTTACCACTTGTATGTTAAGATGACGTAAAGCCATACGGAGACAGGTACGAAGGCCGACAGGAGCAACCCACCAAACCTTAGGAGGAGGTGTTCCTTTGACTGATACATGTTTTAGCACCTGAAAGAGTGACCAAATACTTAGGTTCAAAGAGAATATTCCAAAAATAATAATTTTCTTCATCTTTTTAAAAACTACCATTATCATTTTTCCTCCTCTGCATCAGAACAATTTTCTTTTTATAATACTTCAAAATTACTGAATTGTTCCTATCCTCTACATAGCCTGAAAAGTTATCATTATATTCCCACATTTACAATTTACCTGTTTTTTTAATACTTTATTTACAAGCAATGCACGAGTGTAGAATATTGTATCAAGTACAGTACTTTAAAATAAACATGTCACATATTCTTTGACAAATTTAAGAAATGAAAGAGAAAATGCCACATATTAGGTATCAAAAAGCTGCTGATTTACCATAATGTATTCTTTCACAGTCACATACAATATCTGGCTAAACTTTTGTTTGTAAATGTAACACTAGTAATAGGACATGATGACCTCCATTCTTAGAAGAGATGTATAATTAAGTAGATCTATGATACTGATCTTAATCTCACGTCACATCTCAAGCTGAAGCTTAATCAAGAAGCTCTGGCTAAGCAGTCTGGGAATATGAAAATTAGTTCAATAATCTACCTAAATTACAATATAGGAAACTGGCTCCTAAAATGTGCATTTTGGACAGTTCACATATCAATACACAAAAATACTATCGAAATCTAAATACCGAGTTGACATTTTTGCGAAGAGAACACTCCTGCTTGGACCATTCATTCAGACGCTGTTGTTCGAGGGCACCGTTGAAGAATACAGCCAATTCTATATTGTTGTTTTGTACAGTCTGTATGAGCACTGCGAGAAACTGCACCATACGATTCCATTGTCCACCACACACCCAGTCTAAGGCAAATAAAATCGACTGTGAACAAACCAGCTAATTTGAATATCACAGTATATTTCAAACTTGTTCCTATAAATGTTTTTATTATAAGTGATCTCATATCCTGCCAAAGTTGCCAGGATGTCTACAACTGCAACAAGAGAATTAAAGCATACTGTAATTTGGATAGAAAAGTGGATTACAATAAGAGAAGTATATACATATAATTGATACTTTTTGAGTTTACAGACCATAAGCTAGACCCAAAAAAGCACTTTATATAAAAAAAAAAGTACTCAAGATTCACCTGAGAAGAATCCACCATAAAGTCTATCGAGGCAACACTCTCCATCAACGACAAGTGTGAGAGGACTGTGCATGTAACCGCCACCACGAGGCATATTCCTGGGATGACCCCGACGAATGGCTATGCTCCTTGCTATTTTAAGTAAGTCCACGGGAACGCAGGCACCCGGAACCTGAGACTCTAAAAACCGCTGCAAATCTTGAATTGCCATCTTGAATTAGGTTCAGAAATTTTGGGACATTTACAAGCAATCTTGAGGATGAGATGAATTTTATTTTTATATTTTGTTTTGAATTTGCAGACTGACTTGAGTTATAGTGTAGTAGTCTCACATGATTATTTCATAGGGTCTTGACGACCCTTGCAGCAACACCTAGAAAAAAAATACCTTTATCATTTACAGTACATAATAGGAAAGTTACAACATTACAGACTGTTATTATGAATACAGTACTGCAATCCTATAAGTCTATTGTATATCAATTACAATTACAAGTTAGATAACATTCACCTTAATATTCTGAAAAATTTTTTAAAAGCATGTAATATCAATTACAAGTCAAGTTACATAATAAAGTAAAATATCAAAGCCATCTCTATGTTATAAACTCAACAGTTTTATCAGCCCACAGATGACTAGTGTTATTAAAAAAAAAAAAAAAATTACAGTGACTTTTGAGTAAAATGTTATACTTGTAATGACAAACCATTAAAACAGAAGCAAGTACAGTACACAAAAGATATCAGATAGTGTAGATCCAGTCCAAACAATTAAATTAACCTATGAAAGACATCTTGTAAAATACTGCTTACTATCTTGTAATGGTTAGACACCTCTGAGTGAATATCTCAAGCCCAGCTCTGAATATCAGGTAAAACTATATGCATATATACGAGGTATTAATACTTTTCTGAAATTATTCATATACAGTAATACAAAAAGAAGCACTTTTTTTGTGAAAATGAAGCACTGCTTAAATGTAAAAGGGAAAAGTTTGCAGGCATTATAAGACAATAATATGTTATTACAGTTCTTTAGAAAAAACTCTTTCAAGACTACAGGGTGCTATTATAGCAGACGGGGTACTTCACTAACGGTAGTCTATTGTACAGTAACCTGTGAATATTTACCTGTGACTTTATTGCCGGCCACGCAACAGACTACCATTACTGATGTAGGGTGCTTACTACAATAGCATTGACTATAGTTCTAATGGACCCAATTCCTTATGTTAAAAACAATTTCTGACTGAAGTAGGAACCACATACAAACTGCATAATCAGTTACTGTGAAATCTGATTTAAGTAGATTGAACTAGGCAAAGCTAGCTAGTTTTGATGAATATATTTTTTTTTTAGATTCTCCACCCACGGATGGGTGGAACGGGTCATGGAGGACCCATAGGGTGGTCGCCACCGGCACAGGCCCCAACCCCCCACTGTGGTGCCCAGCCACAGCAGTAACCTCCCCAGTAAACAGCTTAAACTCTCTTGCCTGGACGAGGCGCGATCCGTCGACCTCGCGAATGCGAGGCCAGCGCGTTACCACTGTACTAGCCAGGAGGCTGCCTTATGAATATATGGGAAGAACCAACATCACATACTTTACGTAAATATTTTATATGAGGGAGGAAAGAAAATAAAATGCAAAGTAAGAGCTGAGCTGAATGACTACAATGGCTGTAAATGGGATTAAATTCTGACAGAGGACATGGGAGGATATGTGGAAACCATGGCCGATCGCTAAAGCTAGCGACTTTTATTCGTCAGGTTGAGAGTTCACGGCCCACCACAGTCTGAAGTTAGAGAGGGCATTCACTCACGGTAATCTTCACACTTGCCAAAACCAGTCCTTCACAAGAAGGCACTGTCCTAGCCCTTGGTAGAAATGGGAGTCCGTGATGTAAAATCGATCACAGTCGACATGGGAGGGTTATTTTTATTAGAGGATACTTGAAGGGCTGACTTTACTAGCTGACAGAAAGAGGATAATCTTTACTAGTGGATAAATTAACTGTGATATACATAAAATTGGAAGACCCATCCAAAGGAAATTTGCTTATTTATAGTATGCCATATTCGGCAACTTGTTAAAATACTAAAATACCTGTGGACGGGGAGCTCAGCTCCAAGGCCCTTACCGTAGTTTTTTTTTTTTTTACAATAACACCCTCCCCCCTACACGGTAAATGCCTCAGCTATCAAAAACCTAACCTAATCTTAAAAAAAAAAATACCCGTTGTAAAGGCCAAAATAATCGTAATTTGACAATTGGCTTTAAAATTAAAAATTTTAGTAAACAAACCCGCTGAGCACAGCACTTTTTCAGCCGTTAATTACTCCGGAACAGGAGTTACTTCAGGTATATTTTCCAAAGGCGTGCCCGGCCGGTATCAATAACAGAATACACAGCACATGTTACTGAAGTCACAGCACTTGACTCCGAAGCCACAGCATTCGTACAGGTTTTGTTACGACATACAGAGCGAAGTCAAGGTAAGGGCATTTTCATCTTGCAGCAGAAACAACGCCCCTATTACTATACACCCATACATCACAAGATTCCCAATCCATAACTCCTACAGGATATATGGTTCCCACTTCAATCACAAATGAACGTAATTAGACTTCTGTTGTTATACTGAACCGTTACCACACCTTCTGCTGCTCTTCCAACTAATACCTGCTGCTGCAGCAGCCTCAACATCAACCTTCTACTGCTACCACGACCACTACCACGACTACTAGTGCCGGTAGAGGCGGTACCACTACTCTGATCCATATGGGGGTAGTGGAAGATGGGTTGTGTGTTAGTAGTAAGAAGGTTATGTTACTCCTTTTAGGAAAATTTCCTTCACTTGGGAAGTTTTGATTTTTAACTAGTTTTAGACTAAATTTCGAAAATTGTGTAAAAAGTGAATAAGTAATTAAAGATTTTTTTTTATTTTTAATATAGGTCAATATAGGCTTATTTAAAGTAGAAGAGAAATAAAAGTCATTTGAGACTGAAATTACTTCTGAAATATTATTTATGTACATTTGTTTTAAATGAGAATTATGTAGCGAAATACGAGCATCAGCTTGCTAAGAATTTTTTAGGGAAAATTCCTAACAAAATGGTTAGTATTTACTTTGCGAATATATTTAAAAAGAACAATTAATTAATATGTCATATACTATTTAATATAGCTCCATACAAGCTTGTTTGAAAGTAGGACCGTGAAATACTACTCAAACTTTGCGTTGATGAGAATATTCTAGGAAAAAATAATGAAACCTAAATACCATAATTGAGTAAATTTACTTAATAATGGCTGACCATTGGGAGTAGCGCAGACTCAAGTTCTCCATCGATTATCTTGTGACCTATTTTGACCTATTTTCCCCATTTTAGGTCAGAATGACAGCACCTGATAATGACTTATTCACCTCAATTAATGTATCTTCTAAACCATATCGGCTTTCTAGGTCAGTAAATGGCGTTTAATATAATTAAAAGACTTATTGTATAGGAGAAGGTGTGGTGTATAGGCGAATATTATTGGTCGGGGCTAGAGGGAGCCACATATTGACCGCCATTCTCAAATGTTATTTATGATAATAATAATAATAATAATAATAATAATAATAATAATAATAATAATAATAGCTACAGCAACAACAACAACAACAACAACAACAACAATAATAATAATAATAATAATAATAATAATAATAATAATAATAATAATAATAATATTATTATTATTATTATTATTATTATTATTATTATTATTATTATTATTATTGTTGATCTTGTTGTTGTTGTTGCTGTCGTTATTATTATTATTATTATTATTATTATTATTATTATTATTATTATTATTATTATTATTATTATTATTATTATTATTATTATTATTATTGTAGTTATTATTATTATTATTATTATTATTATTATTATTATTATTATTATTATTATTATTATTATTATTATTGCATTTTTAATGTCATAGAGGACATACAGGTTTTAATATTTAGAACAACTGATTTCTGTTTAATTTTCTAATGATATCATTAAGATTATTATACACTCAGAATATTACATATTTATAATTGCTTTTTATCTCTAGGGATGTTTGGGCGATTTTATCTCCCCCCCCCCCGACCCAGGGCAAGGTACACCAGTAATACTGAGTATTGTCTCAAAAAGGTACGTGTGATTTTCCTGTACACTATGCAGTATCCCCCGTTTTTATATGTAGTCTCTTGTAGCAGTAGATATAACTCCTTTTGCCTTTACTAGCTTTGCTTGGATGACAGTTTTATCATTACTCAGTATATTTTTTTTTTTCGTTTTCCAGATATACGTATTTTCGAAATGTATTTTCCATTATGTTTTTGTCAAATTTGAGCCTTATATATTTAAGAAAATTTCTTTAAAAAAATAACCCAACCACGTACTCAATAACCTTGATGTATGGCTAGAAAATAGATATCGTATATACTAAATTACATATGAGCTTAAGTCTGTTTCAGAACTATTTCATTAAGTTGTGAAACACGTCTGTTCATTCATATTAGTAAGACTATCCTTAATGCATTTATCTATCTGTGGCTACTATCTATTATGATTAAGCGCTATTTATTGTTTTCACTGCAGCGATATCTGCATCTGTCTGTTCAAAAATGCATAGGGTGTATATGTAAAGGGGGGTTTACACGGTCAAACAGTTCGTCGAACGCGGTTCGACAGACATGTGTTTGAAGTGATGTTCGAACGTGTGAACGAGGTATTTGGTCTGTCCGCAACCACCCCGTTCGACAATCGTGTCCGACACACCAACACTACCCCGTTCACACCGTTCCGAACCCCATCACTTCAAACCACTTCGCTCTGTCGACGCCCCGCCGTTCGACCGAACCGTGTTGCACCCGCTCCCTGCTCAAACCCCCCATAATGCTTATATATTCATTTGTTAAGAAATGAAATGGTGCCAACACTCACCCTTGAGGCACTCCATCACTCACTCATTCTTTTACAGATTCTTCATCTGACTTGAAATACTTCCACGTATGTTTGTATTCTTGACATTACTTGGAACTTTTTCATATATATTCTCTGTACCTTTTGGAATTTAAAGAATATGTATGTATGTATGTATGTATGTATGTATGTATGTATGTATGTATGTATGTATGTACGTATGTATGTATGTATGTATACATGTATGTATGTATGTATGTATGTATGTATGTATGTATGTATGTATAAGATAAAAAATGTAACCTCTTGAAAATTCTCTGTTAATTTATTTTTTTACCTGTTACTAGGAATTTTTGTTTAGCATTACGGGGCCGTTGTTCCGTGCTAGTCGGGAAGCGACAAACGCGGGTTTAATCCTACCGTGGGACGTTAGAAAGGGTATCTAACCTTAATACCTCAACTCAAACATGTCTGTGTCTTCCGCCATTCATATGGCTAATGAATGACACGTACAATGGTGCGGTTATTAAACTTATGATGCGTATATACATGGATTAGAATAATAATAATAATAATAATAATAATAATAATAATAATAATAATAATAATAATAATAACAACAACAACTTGACAGCTCTGTACGTGTGGCACAGTTTTAAAGGGTAAAAGAACATTTTGTGCTTCTTTTAAAGCAGAGGCGGCTCTCTCTCTCTCCTCTCTCTCTCTCTCTCTCTCTCTCTCTCTCTCTCTCTCTCTCTCTCTCTCTCTCTCTCTCTCTCTCTCTCTCTCTCTCTCTCTCTCTCTCCTTTGACCTACTTTACCTGGCTGGAGGTCCTATCGATCGCGCGAATAGAGAGATAAAATGGCAAGGAGAAACAGATATTACTCTCTCTCTCTCTCTCTCTCTCTCTCTCTCTCTCTCTCTCTCTCTCTCTCTCTCTCTCTCTCTCTCCCCCTCATATTATATATCTAAGGCTTATAGATGAACACATTTTTTTCTATATTAGCTCTTCCAATCGTGTTTCCATCCGACCTGTTGCTTCCGCTCGTGTTACTGTTCCAATAACTCTGAAACCAAGTTTTTTTATGATTTTTTTTTTTATTAATGAATGAACTACATTAACAAGTACTCTTTCATTTAGTTATTCATTTACGTACTTATCTATCTATTTTTTGCGTTTTTTTTTTCTTTATTTATTTCTTATGTTTTTATTTATATAATGATAAATAAATTGAGTTTTCAAGAAGGCCTCCGTGGCTCTGATGATTAGATGTTCGTCTTCCAAGTGCCTCCTTTCTCTTACTCTTAGTTAATATTTGCTAGCACCTGCCCACTCAGCAGGGCATCTTACTACAGCAATGGGCTTTCAATTTTCATTGGTGGTAAGCTATAGTTTTGAAGTGAGACCGCTTAAAGAATAAGAGAAAAATAAATATAATAATAATAATAATAATAATAATAATAATAATAATAATAATAATAATAATAATAATAATAATAATAATAATAACAACAATAACAATAATGATAATTATAATTATGATGCTGATAATATATATATATATATATATATATATATATATATATATATATATATATATATATATATATATATGATTCTATTTCACGAGAAACACGTGAATATTGTAAATATGAATGGTTATGGCTGCGTAAGGAAATTGAAAGAAATTTTGAGATCCTTAGTACTTAGTACTTTCAAGTGTATCACTTATCTTCAGAGAAATCTGATGTGTCCAAACGAATGAAGATATATATATATATATATATATATATATATATATATATATATATATATATATATATATATATATATATATATATATATATATATACAGAAAACAGGAGAAAAATAAAAATTAAAAAGAAATAAAAAGAAAAAAGAAAAAGTTGCCCATGTTTATTTTTATTTTTCTCCTTTATTCCGTATGTATATATATCGCTTCATTCGTTTGTACAAATCAGATTCCTCTGAAGATAAGTAATGCACTTGGAAGTACTAAGTATTAAGGATCTCAAAATTTCTCTCAAATGCCTTACGTAGCCATAGTCATTCATATATATATATATATATATATATATATATATATATATATATATATATATATATATATATATATATATATATATATATATATATATATATATATATATATATATATATATATATATATGATTGTATAATGTTTCGCAAGATTGATAATACAGAAAAGTGCTAATGTAATAAAGTTAGAAATAATGAAAATTAGCAGGGGCCTAGTAACACAATCAGATATACTCATTAAAAAAAAAGATAGGAATATGAAGAAGGAATTTTAGGGAAATATGAATTCTGTTTTCACCCCAGGCAGGACTTCGAATCTAGGACACATAATCCGTGTACCAAGGGGGTACAACTGCACCATAAAGGACATAAAAGAAGAGAGAAACCTCTCAGCTAACTTTCGGAGCTAGGAAGAGAGGAGATTGTACTGAATATCCGTGTTCAATTAACTCTCACTTCCCAACGTCACTCGTGGCTTGTTTTCGCATTTAAGTGAATCCCTGCTATATAGGCATCTACAGTGATCAAATAAGCATATATTACATGTGAAAACATTAAATATATGCTTGTCTTTGGCCAAAACTTGAATCTAGGACTCACGATCAGTGTGACAAGATATTACCAAATGTACCCCAGGAAGTATAAGACACAAGATAACACCTCTTAGGTGGCTGCTGGAGCTAGGGAATTAATACACTCTACTGAGTGTCTAGGTAATTTTACTCCTTCTTCCCAACCTTACTCGTGGCTTGTTTTCGCATTTAATTTAAATCCCTGATATTTAAACAACGAGAGTGATCAAATAAATACATCATTATATGCATAATGTAAGATATATGTTTGAACCTGGCCGAGATTCGAGCCTAGAACACATATGGTGATATCTAATTTCTGTTTCCAATTAGTTTTGCATTTGTTTACATCCCTTGCGATCTTTCGTTAATTATTTTTCTGAGTGTTTACTATATAAATATAATTAGCTTCTTGTCTGAATCATTACTCTCCGTCTCACCAGAGGTATCAATGGCTCTGCTCTATCTGTAGCTCCAGATCCAGTGTTTTGCCTCCAGAGGAAGGTTTTTATGAGCTTCTGAGCCAAATCTTCTATGAATTTTCGGATGTCTCCTGAGCCCGATTTCTTAAACAGTGTAAGCCTAGGATACCATATTGTTAGTTAGCTAGACACACAAATGGATTTCATAAACGCGTCTGATGCGGTTCTGTGTATGGCTAGGATCCCGTACGGGATCCTAGCCATACACAAAACCTCGTCAGATGCGTTTATGAAATCCATTTGTGTGTGTCTAGCTAACTAACAATATGGTATTCTAGGTTTACACTGTTTAGGCATACACAGAACCGCATCAGATGCGTTTATGAAATCCATTTGTGTGTGTCTAGCTAACTAATAATATGGTATCCTAGGTTTACACTGTTTAAGAAATCGGGCCCTGGAGCGATGGGAATATTAGGAATCAATAAAACTATTGTCTGGGTCTAAGATTATGGATCAGTAATGGAGCTCTCTCTTGCTCTGCCATCCCTTTACTTAACTGAATTTGATACTTTGATGCAATATCGTTTATGTCTTGTACCGAAGTTTATATCGGCCTTGACTCTCCTTTAGAAAATCCAGAGATTCCTCATCTTGAACTAGTTGGGAGATCATCTGTGAACACAGGTATATGATTACCTGGGAACGTATACTGTGTGAGCAATGCAAAAAACAATGAATGGGAGGTATATACTTACTTGGAATATTTTGATATGGTTAGCATCAACGGAACGATTATATATTGTTTCTTCGGCAAGGGATATTTGTATGTTTTTTAGATTTTTGTTTGAATATGTAACGTGAGTATATATATATATATATATATATATATATATATATATATATATATATATATATATATATATATATATATATATATATATATATATATATATATATATATATATATATATATATATATATATATATATATATATATATATATATATATATATATATATATATATATATATATATATATATATATATATTGCTTTATTTAAGAATAAAAAAAAAATCTCGAAAACTGACGTGGGAATAATTTTTTTTTATATTAGTTTGTCCTATTTTACTTTGCATTTTCTTCAAAAGAAATTTCAAAGAAAACGTAATATTTAGCTATAATATGACTAACCTATATAGTTCAGAGAGACTTTTTGCATTTCCACAACCGATGTGTTGAAGCTTACCGTCGAGATATGCATAATAAGGCATATGATTCATGTCAGTAGATTAATATTGATAAATGCCAATTAATGCAAAATAATAAGAAGTATATAATAAGGGCTCCATATCTTGCATAACTACTACTACTACTACTACTACTACTACTACTACTACTACTACTACTACTACTACTACTACTACTACTACTACTACTATACTACTACTACTACTATTATTATTATTATTATTATTATTATTATTATTATTATTATTATTATTATTATTATTATTATTATTATTATTATTATTATTATTATTATTATTATCAG